>JAHNEJ010000085.1:0-189143 GCA_022559845.1 Amorphophallus konjac
TAAATTTAAAACAGAGCGAATACGAATAATCATATATTCGTTTATCCGCTTGGTTCACATGACTAAGAGCAACCGTCACCGGTTAGATTAAAATTGTGTATGTAATCAATACTCAAAACTTTCAACTTTTATGAACCGATATGTTATAGTGTTCTTTATTACGAGTCCTTCAAACGAATATCGTGGGCTCTTTAATATGAATCCTCCTTACTTATCTCCTTAAGATTTTTTTCATTCATACCAACAAAGAAGATGCACTAATTAATTAGATCGCTTTCTACGATTTTACTTTAACATATCTACCGTTTTGCTCAATCATTCCCTCCCTCCGATCTATAGTCTATACACACACGAGTTTTTTTCAGTTCTTATTTTTTTAAAAAAAAATATATTATTTTAAACATAGCTGCAGGTAGCTTAATTACCCATCTTGTCTTTCATTAATGTGGCAATAAAAAATTTGGAAATTTTGTATTTTTCTATTTGATTTTTAGGGTAAATTGGACACCTAGAATTTGGAGAAAGCATGTGTTCGTAATTGATAGGACCTATTATTGTTTTAATCTAAGCGAATAAATGATTTAACTAATGAGTTCTGCGAAGGCTAAAATATATAGTAGTTGGTTGAGCGAGGTGAATACATCATCTAACCAAAGTGTCAACGAAGCAATGTATGCACGCAAATCGTAGTTGCTCAATTGGGAGTCCATTAATTTGTTTATATTGTTAATATAGTTATAGTTAATAGTTAAACCCAAGGATCTACGGGGGCATTCGTCACCCCCTCCCCACCTTATGCCCTTTAGTTTAATGTTTAACACACGAGAGAGAGAGAGAGAGAGAGAGAGAGAGAGAGTTCTTTTGATATCAAGAAACAGAAGAATCCTCGTACGTACATCGTCGACACTATTGCTGAGAAGTATTTTACAATGTTTTCATCATCTACAATACATATATATGCCTAAACATGGCATATGAAAGAGATGTAGAAGACCAGACAAGATAATTAATGGCCATAAAAATTACATAGAATCTGCAGAACATGTCACTTCCCTAATTAGGAATAGAATACAAATTGCCGATCGAAGGTGTACATGTATTGGCTGTTTTAATTTGGACCCTCTGGCATATATATATATATATATATATTAATTGTTACAGAATATACAAGTACCGTGCCCTGATATTGATCACTGCCATGCAGGCATGCCACCAATATTTATTAATTAGGACATACGGAGGTCTTCGATGCTCTGTGTCTTGAGGTAGTCAGCGCCTCCCTCTCTGCAACGCTCTTCTAGCTGTGGGCATCTTTCAATATGGAACTCCAGTAATGAGGGTGGCAGCCCCCCATCTGGCAGGCACTGGATTTCTGGGCAGTATTGTAACCGAAACACCTGGAGTGAAGGGAGGGCGTGCAAGTTGGAAGGGAGGTACCGGAGGTTGTCACAGTGACTAATTCCCAGTTCTTTCAGAGAGATGAGGTGCTTCAACCCGTCTTCTTCCACGTCGGTGAAGGATATAAGCTCGTGGCATTTCTCAATCGTCAGTTCCCGTAGGAAGGGTAACCCCCTTGTCTTCTGATGAGAGTGCTGGAGGAGCCACTCCAGAAGTGATCTGTTGTCGGTGACGAAACGTTCGAGTTGCCAAGTGTGACATCCAGAAGTGCACGAGTCCACCTCAAGGGAGGAGGAAGCCAAGCTCCTGCAGCCAGTGATGGTCAGGTCACTGAGTGCGGTCAGCCGAAGACTAATCTCCACCTGTAGCTCTTTCAGCTTGGGGCAGAATCCCAGAGCAAGCGTTCTGAGGGAAGGGAAGAAGACCCCCACCTGCCCACATCCCTGATCAGGAGTTCTCGTCTCTTCCTCCAATATCCCTGCTGCATCCCACACCTCCCATTTTGTCATAAACTCAAACTCTAATGTCTCAAGGGAAGGGAAGAAGACCTCGCCAGCTTGTTGGTGGTGGCACTGGTTGCCATCAACAATACTATTATTATTATTGATGCCCAAGAATCCAGGGCCCACCTTCTTCACACGAGATGCTTCCTCTATCCTCAAGTGTTTAAGGTGGGGTAGCCGGCCTAGCGGTGGCAGATGCTCCCATCCTGTGCACCCCAGGAGACTCAGGTTCACCAGATTGGAGAGTGGGAGTGACGGTTCCATCATCCAGTTCGGGAGACGGATGCCACAAGTGCCGTTGATGACCAACTCTTTGAGGTTTGGTGGAGGTCGTAGGGCTTCAAGTACCTCAGTCTCTAGTGTACCGTACCCTGCTGGTCGTGGAGGACAATCAGACCACGACAAGTGCAGCCCCTCTAGATGCACCTTGTCCTTCAAGCAAGCCACCTCGGCCTCTCCCTTACTTTCCACATTTTCAATTCTGTCAATCCGAAGGCACCCTCGAAGACAGTTCAAGCCTTTCAACTCCACTATCTTCCTTCCATCTGATCTGGCGACTTTGAACACCACCAATTCTTGAAGAGAAGTCAATTTCCCGAGCCCTGGTATAAGTGAGATTAAAAATGGGTCTCCATGAAGATGTCGCAAGTTAACCAGCTTGCTCACACCCTCACCAACTGAACAAAAATAACCCAACCTCAGTGTCTGAAGGTTGCACAAAGTGCCCGATACCAGATCATCAGGCATGCAATGGATCCCAGTTTTCCCAATGTCCAAATACTTGAGAAGCTTCCAATTAGATTTAGTTGACTTTGGGAATTCTGAACATTCATAGCCCACCAATTTCAGCACACGGAGGTACTTGAATTCCGCCAAGAAATCCAAGTCAATTGCCTCCTCCCAGCAAATGAGATGCAAAGTGCGTAATTTGTGGAATTTGCGGAGTTTCTCAACCTCCGTTGCTTGTAAGCTACTACATGAAAATGACAAGTGGCGGACTTGTTCCTCCTGGTCACCTGCAGATGCCAATATCCCATCATTCTCACTGATCACACGCTTCCCCGATTTAAACACTTTCTGGGCATAATCATGGATAATGTCATGCATCACATACTTTTCATTAATGAACTGAAAGAAAGAACTGCGATACAGATCTTCAAAATAATCATCCCCAGTGTCTTCCAACTCTCGACCATTTTCAAGCTTGACATAACTCTGTGCCATCCACATCAGGACCAAATCCTTCCTGTCAAACCTGAAGTCTTTGGGAAATATCCCGCAATAAGCATAACACAATCTCAAGCGCGGAGGTAGGTGCCGGTAGCTCAACTCTGCTACTTTAGTAACTATGCATCCCTCTGCAGTCAGTGGCCACTCTGTACTATTTAAAACCCATTCCCACTTCCTTACATCATGCAAATGTGCACCCAAGAAGCCTCCTATCATTGATGCTGCTAGGGGCATACCTTTCAACTTCTCCACTATCTTTCTGCCTATCCCTTCTAGACGGTGATGATCTCTCTCAGACTTCACACCTCGAAATGCCCTTCTTTCAAAGATCCTCCAACAATGGTCATCCGACAACCTATCCAACTCGTGTATCGACACGTGGGGGCCCATAGTCTTGGCCACGTCCAACTTCCGTGTCGTCACAACAATGACACTCCCTTCCCTTGCATCAGACAAAGGTACCCATAAGTCATTCCACTCTGTAGGATTGTTGTTCCAGACATCATCCCAAATGATCAAGAATCTATGCTCGTGAACTTTTTCTTTTAGACGCGCTTGGAGACCACTTAAAGTACTGTTGATCATGTTAATGCCAGCGCCCTCATCCCCAATCATGTCTCTAATCAGTCTTTTGGTGTCAAAATCCTCCCCTACGAAGACCCATTTAGTCATGGTAAACCTTGCCTTCACTTCTTTGTCATCAAAAATGGCCTGAGCAAGAGTGGTCTTTCCCATCCCGCCACACCCCACAATGGCAACCACAGATATCTTTGCTTCACATGAATCGTCATCTCTATCTACGGATGTTAATAATTTCGCCTTTATCTCCTTTATTTTTTCTTCTCTCCCTACAAACAAGGACCCTTCCTCCCTAAAAGGACCTGTCTCCCTGCTACTTCTAGTACGACTTTGATGTAATTGGGACGGGCCCGACAAATTAACAAGGCCGAGGTCTTTTCCCATCTTTATAGACTTTTCCAGCCTCTGTTCGACGGACTCAAACTTTTTGGCTATCTCTCGGCGGAAAGATACCGAGGTTGGATTAGAGATGCAGCAAGATAGAAAGCAATCGCTTACTAGACAAAGGCCGTCGTGCAGTCTGCTCCTCCTCCACCTTCGGAGTTTGGCGCTTCCCCCTGGTCGTAGAGTTGCTTCCGCGCCACACTCATCTAACAAGTCTTCGATGTCATAAGCAATGTTCTCCAGCTGCCCAAGCCAACGCCTTACATCATCCCTTTCAGTAGTCAGATTACTGGCTTCTGCATGACGAAGATAGCCGTTGACCAGTTCCAGGTTTTGGGTGAGATCGTGAATCTTCTCCTTCACACCCGACAGGCGGGCAAACTCCTTATTAAAAAGAGTGACCGCCTTCTCAATTGCCATGGTCACGGCTGCTTCGCCTAGCGCCACCTCCATTAATTGAGAGAAATGATTTCTCCTCCCAATGCGGCAGCGCTACAACAAAACAAGTTAAGTAAACACAAACCGGCCGTGAGAGGACCGCATGCAAATAATAATATCAATGCTAATTCTACAAAGGAATCAACGCATTGAAGGGAATTAAGATCTACTTACTTATCTGTCGTCCATTACATACATACACACACGAGACAGATGAATATATATATATATATATATATGAGATATATAGATGAAGCTCCCCTCCCCCCTCCGGCCAATATATATATCTATCTGGGTGTGTTTTATTATAATGTACAACCTGAATGCTCAGCGTGTGGCACCGCGGTAGGCTGCGTCTGTTGAAGGTGATAAGTGCGGATTGGATCTGCCAATGCCACTGGTAGCAGCAGCTCCACGGCAATAAACAAGCATGCAAAGGAAGCGGAAAGGAAAGATTCATTCGTTGATTACACCCTGCTGGCAAAGCAAGCGGAAAGGAAAGATTCCTTCGTAGATTCGTTGGTGGATAGCTACTCCTACTACAAATTAATTCGGTAACGAGAATAACTGTAGAACGCAATTCAAATCTTATCGTATCGAAAATCATATCCTCGTATATGATTGTCTCCTCAACATTTCTTTCCTCGTTCATATATTCGTTCGTTGCCGCCCCCTCCTAATACAGACAGATTCGTTAAGTTACTGGATAACTACTCAAGATCGTATGTGAATAGATTCGTTGTTGGATAGTTATCCCTATTATAAATTTATTTACGAGATTAATAAATTCTAGACTCACGTCTCTAGAAGAATAGATTATTAGCGAGGTACGTCGGACTGACCGACCGCTTGGTCACTTATAGCCTCAATTTGATATGGAGTTAGATTAAAGATGAAATAACTCAACCGGATTAAAGTAATTTGGAGTTAACTCATTTTTAGTTTGATAGAAAGATAGTTAATCTAAAAGTAAGGAGGTCGGCTAAGTTACTTTTAATCTAGTGTGATTTGATAAGTAGTAGGTTAACTTAGTAACGATGACAAATAAAATATTATATTTATATATATATTTAAATTTAAAATTTTTAATATATTTTATAAATATAATATATTATGAAAATATTTTTTGATAAATAACATTATTTATCTCACTAATTAATATTCAATAGTCATAAATATTTTTAAAAGTAACTATTTATTTTAATATCTTTCTTTTTTAATCTTTATAAAAATTGTTAATAGATTCCATATGATAAATATACTATTATAATAATAAATTTTTTGATAAAATCTATCATTAATATTACTAACTAAAATTTTAACAATAATAAAAGTTATAACAATTTAATGTTAAACTTTGGGTAAAATAGCATTAATCTCATTAATTACAATTTAAAAGTGATAAATATTTTTAAAAATTATTATTTATCTTAATATCTTTATTTTTTAAATCATAAAAAATATTTTAATAGATTCTATATAATAAATCTATCATTATAATAATAAATTTATCAAAATAATATTATTAATATTATCAAAAAAATTCAAACGATAAAAGTTAAAATAATTTAATATTAAACCTGAGAAATATGGGAGAGAGATATATATATCGTTAAATGAATGAGAGATAATATGGCATGTTTATCTGGCGCCCATGAGAAATAGGAGAGAGTTAGATGGAGAGAGAGAGAGAGAGAGGGGATAGCATTAAATGAGAGAGAGAGAGAGAGAATGGTAAATTTCTCTGGGCCTTAAGGAACAAGAGAGAGAGAGAGTTAGTGAGAGAGAGGGAGAGGGGAAGGTATCATTAAATAAGAGAGAGAACATGATAGGCTTATCTGAGGAGGACAGGGCATAACTCACCTCTACAGGTGGGTTTTGAAACTCAGAACTAACGGGTGATTAGCCCCATTTTAAATGGGATTAAACGGAACTCCCAATGATAGGGAAAAAATAATTATCCCTGGATTAGTCTGGATTATTTGTAGATTAACCCCGGAGTAACCCATAATCAAAGACGCAAATAAGGTTTACCTTTCTGTGGGGGGTGGGGCGCCGGGGGGGGGGGGGAAGAAGAGGGGTTACGTATGCGGCAAGCAGGTTCCACGGGTTAGGAACGGTGGGTAAAGACAAGCACCTCTTTCCCGACGCATACATAGAAGCTGGTCTCTCCAGGGTTCCTCTAGTAGGTAATCATCGACGGGAGAGTTGAATGCCAATGATTTGGAAGGCTTTGACCCCTGGGATGGGATGGGAAGGATCAGTAGGTCTTTTCCTTCTAATTAAGCATATCCCCATGTGTGTGCCGCAAGTCTATATATATAACTCTCGATCTATGGAGCCATAGTAAGTATAATATTTAATTATATATGGTGGGTGGATGCATGCCGAGGTGATTAATTAATTTGTTCATGATGGGAGGTCCAAGATTAATGAATATGTGTACTCATCAATATATATCTGCAATTTAATATGAGACTTCTCCATCACCCATTTATATATCTCTCAACTACCTACAACCGCTTATTTTGGTATGTGCCAGGTCAATTAATTAACTAGCCCTAGGGCAATTACCGTCGGCTTTCTTAATTAACCATGGTTAATTAACCTAGCTAGTTAATTACAAGGCTGTTAATTTGATAGGCTAGGTAATTAATTAGCTAATTCTATAACATTTGGGTTAATTGAGGTTATCCTGGTTGGGTTAAGTTAGGGTTACAAAATGTAGCTAGCCCATGAGTTTGGTGAAGTTAATTAATGGGATCGATCACCTTCCTGCCTTTCCGGATTAGGAAGAATTAATTTGTGAAACGCTATAGCTTGTTTCGAACTCAAGTTAGTTCATCCGTCTTGGCCCGGTCCAGCTCATTTTAGGGTTAGCTTTGGTACGGAGTTAGGATAAAGGTGGGCTAACTCAACTCGATTAAAGTAGTATGGAGTTAACTCATTTTTAATTTGATAGGAGGATAGTTAATAGGATAGTAAAGAGGTGAGTGAATCTACTTTTAATCTAGTGTGAATTGATAAGTAGTAGGTTAACCCGGTAATGGTGATAACTAAAATATTATATTTATATATTTTTAAAAATTTTAAAAATCTAAAAAAATAAAAAAATTATTCTCACGATTTTTGAAAAACGAACAACGCGTCTATAACGTTTTGGAGCTGAAAATACAGCGGTTCGTCCTACACGGGATTTCGTAGGCTCGTCAGTCAAAAATCCGGAAAAACTGTAAAACACACTCCCAAGGACACGAAAGCGATCCGAAACCAAAAGATCTGATCTGAAAAATATCTAAAAAATCTGGAATGTCACATTCTATATGATAAATATATTTTTATAATTATAAAAATTTTAATAAATATATAAAAATATTTTAAGATTTTTAAAAATATAAATTATATAAAAATGTAAAAAAATATCTCTACGATCGTCGAAAAAAGCACAACGCACCTATAACGTTATGGAGTTGGAAAATAAAACGGTTAGTTCGACGACACTGGGTTCCGCAGACTAATCAGTCAAAAATCTGTATAAACCGTAAAACGCACTCTAGAGCCCACGAAAGCGATCCGAAACCCACGGATCCTGATCTAAAAAATATCAAAAAAAATTCGAGACATCACATTCTATATGATAAATATATTTTTATAATTATAATTTTTTTAATAAATATATATATATAAATATTTTGAGCTTTTAAAAATTAAAAAACTATTAAAAAATAAAATAAATATATCTTGGAAATAAAATATTTTTGATAAATAACATAATTAATCTCATTTAATAAAATTTAAAATGTTGAAATATTTTTTAAATTAATTTTATTTTTTTAATATTTTTATATATGCTATAAAATGAATATATTGTGAAAATAAAATGATTTTGATAAATAACATAATTATTCTCCCTAAATAAAATTTAAAACGTAGAAAATATCATTAAATATGAGTTTAAATTACTATTTTCTTAATTTTTATGTTTTTTTATTTTTAAATATTCTAATATATTCAATAAAATGATTGTACTAAAAATAAGATTTTCATTAATAGATAACATAATTATTTTAACTAAATAAAAATTAAAAGTTAAAAATATTTTAATCATTGTTTAATATTGACATAAACAAAGAAGAGGACCGTTATAGAGAGAAGGGGGGAGCATTTATTAGGGGGGATGGCATTTAATATGTTTGGTTAAGATATTAACTCACCTGCAGAATTGGGTTTGAAAATCCAGAATAATCACGAGTTAATTCTTAATCTAATTTGATTAAATTAAAATGACAAACTAAGTTAACTGTGGGTTAATTTCGAAATAACATGGGATTAACGCTCAATCAAAGAGGGGCTAGGTGATCATGCGTGCAACTAACCAAATTAAACAAGATAATGTACCCCAGACTGTAGATGATGGCGACGAAAAATAAATAAGATGGGATGATTGATACATCTTTGCAGCAAAATAATTAAAGGGTTAGAACAATAATTAGTACGTAGTAGAAGAAAACTATATATATATATATATATATGTTCATATCGATGGTATGGGGATGACAATGTTTGGATCAATCATTTCTTCGTACATAAGGAGAATAGTTTGTAAAGTTCCGATGGCGGTACTGCTACGTATAATTTGCCGACTCAGATTGACTCGGGCATGTCATACTGTATCTGAAAAAATTTGATACGTTGCGGATCACTCTCAAGATAGGGCGAGTGAGGCCGAGTCACAATAAGAGAGAGAGAGAGAGAGAGAGAGAGAGATAATACATGTCGAGTCAGATCGAGTTAGTTGCGTCTCGAGCATATCATACCGGATCAGAGAAGATCCGATCTAATACGAATCATCGAGTCGATGAAAGTGGGAGGGTGCAGCGGGTTTGAACTCACGCCTACATCGTGGGATGCGTGAGATCCCCCCACTTACTCCCTCTCACTATAATATATATATATACAAAGTTACCTACTTAATTTTAAAAAAATGTAAATACTGATAGGCAGGGATGAGCCTGTATAAAAGGAGGACTCATTCGTTGCTTACGTATATACACACGAGACAGATGAATATATATATATATATATATATGTAAGGAACTCACCGAGTTAGAACCGATCTCAACGGCAGCAACAGCAACACTAGTACGTACGTATAACAGTACTACTGGCTGCTCGATCCAAGACGCAAAGAGAGAGAGAGAGAGAGAGAGAAGCGAAGCTGTAAGTGGTGGGTATGATATATAGATGAAGCACCCCCCCTTGCCAATATATATATATAGAAGCTCGGTTCTTGCCGCTGCATTCCCTAATAAACAGATATTCGTTGCTTTGCTTACACCGTCTACAGATTCGTCGTGGTTGCTGCTCGCTGCTTACACGATCAAGAATAGTTAAAGCAAAAAGCAACCTGACTTCATTCATTGATAGCCAGTTGCATGCTTGCCCCCACAGACATATACATATATATATATATATATATATATATATATCGTTAATTAATTACTCCCCTGGCAAGCAAAGCAAGCACATAAAGGAAAAGATTCGTGTTCGTTGCCTCCCCCTCCTCCTTCTTATACAGATAGATTCTTTGCTTACACACACAAAAAAAAAAGCAGCACAAAGAAAGCTAGATTCGTTGCTGGATAGCTACTCCTTCTACAAATAATTAATTTCGTTAACCAGAATAACTGCAGAGCACAATTTACAGTTAGTTAATGAGCATAAAATCTAAATGTCTGCATGTACATTGTTATAATATATATATATATATATATATATATATGAGAACATTTTAATTAATAATGATCGAAGGAGGCAATATTAATGTTATGCGCGCAGATTATTAGAAAAAGTAAAATTGTGCTTAAAAAATCAAAATTCTATGTCATTTTTGTTCTACGTTCTATTGCTAATATGACTTATAAATTACTATTAGAGATCGGATAAAGCTCAATACTTAAATACCAAATATAAATAAAGTTCAAAGTCAGATATATATATCATTAAATGTTTTCTTATTAGAAATCGCTTATATTCTCATTTTGCTAACTTCTCATGTAACTTTCTAGTTAAGTTGTTATCCATTGTAGCATGATCATTTCAACAAGAAATTACAAATATATATATATATATATATATATATATAGCTGGGTGGTTGATGAAAATATGTTACTTAGAAGAAATCTTGAAAACCTCACCACGACAAATAGCTTGGCATCTTGCCCAATGTGAACCTTTGGCTTCTATCTTAAAAACGGAAGAAAACCATGGCTTGAAGCTGCAACCCGGCCGGTAAAAAAAAAATGCAATGCACGATTAGGATGATGTGACATTAATGGCTCAAATTAATGGGTCCTTTTAATAGGAAGAAAAGCAAATCGACACTCACATGTGAGTCCGGTCCCCAACATCCAAAATGACCTCTCTTAATTATCAAGGATCTCTCAACCCTATATCTATCACAAATAGTAGGGAATTGAAGGATTTTTGTGGTTGCTTATGATATGTGCTGCACCGTTTGCATTTGTATTCATAGTAATTAAGTTACATTATCATCAAGAGTAAAGATATGTATATAGCCTGAGAAATAGTGGCTGGGATAAGATACAAAATCTGAGAAAGAAGAAGAGAACATGTCTCCATTGGGAGGCCGGGTGAGCTCCAGAGCTAATCATCCGAGCCTCTATTGACGGCCCGGGATGGTGCCGCCGAACGTTATTTTTTCGAGCCTTCTGCTCACCTTCACGTGGCATTGGAGCCTTCTTGGTGTCATCTACAACCGGCCGCGAGTATGGAGTAGAGATTCTCTGGCCATCGAGTTTGTGATATTGTAGTTGATCGGGGTGAGATGAGATTTGCATCGTTGCACTGGCTTCTTTGGTAGAACCCAGCACTGAAAGATATTTTCAGCTTCGATCACCACAATAAAAGACGTGATTAGCGACGAACTAAATCCATCACTCATCCGTCTCGAATCCCTCTCAAATGATATTACCGACAGCTTTCCGACCAACAGCGTCCGTCGCGTCATTCTGGATGCAAATTAGTGCAAATCAGTCTCAAACTTAGCAATAGACGTGTCACAGTGATAAGTTCGTCGCAGAATGCAAAAACTCATGATTCAATGAGAGATACAAAACATGACACTAATACATCGTAACATTGCGACGTAATACGCCATCGGAAAGTTTAGATGTTAACTTTTAGTGACGAAATATGTATCCCATGGTAATCCATCGTTAAATTTACACGGTGTGAAATATTTATATCTTCTTGAATCCATGGGTAATTAAATTTATTTTAATTAATTATTTATTTAAAAATATCAAAAAATATTTCAATAATAAATATATATACGACACCCATATCAGACATACAATGACAAACAAAAAAAAATACATATTTATGTTATTAGATTCAAATACAACATTGCTCGAATATAACATTTAAAAAGGACATTCTTTTTATGATCGCTTATAAAAATCAACAAAGATCCCTGACATCCTCGTCCCCCTCAACTTCCCCATCATCGTGCGGTGACTATTGAAAAATAATTGATTAGAATCCTTTGATTTTAGATTAACTTAGTACATAAAAAGGTACCTTGAGTGCCAAACCTAAATCTAGAATTCGATTTAAATTCCGTCAGCTCCCACGTGTCACTCTCTTCGCTCCAATCATGTTGGAACAATCGACATGTTGATCGGCCTAGTATTTCCAATTTTGGATCCCCTGAATCCGAATTTTTTGGTTTTCAACTAACATAGTTGGTAAAATGGTAGTTTTAGTGTCGTGCCCAAATTAAGAATCTGATTTAGATTATGGGAGATAAGGGGTAGCTAGACTGTGACTGGACGGTGGTATATAATTTATGTCGAAGCCACAGGGCCTGAAGACGAAAACCAAGGGAAAGGAATCATTGAGGAAAAGGCAGCAGCAAGCAAACTTGAAGGGGAGTTGTTGCCGATCTACTTGCGAAATGATCTGACCCTTGAAGTCAAATAGGGGTAGACTTGTCGCTAGACATTCAGGGGCAATATAAGAACTTTCTTTCGGAGTACATTCACGTCTTTACATGATTTGATGATGACCTTCTCGAGATCCCCGCGGAGGCTGTGACGCATCGACTCAACCTCGACCCCTCTGTCAAACCACGTAAAAGAAGGCACGCCCCAGCCAAGCAGGTGGTTATCAAAGAATAGATTAGCAAGGGAAAGAAAATCGGGCTTTTTTTGCCCGATCCTTAATTTACCCGAGCTGGCTGGCCAACAATATCGTCCAGGTGCCCAAGGCATCCGGTAAATTGTAGATAATTAAGTTATCTTTCCAATGAGTCTTAGGTTCACCCCATTTAAATATTATTACACAAAGTTACGACACAAATAACAGACTACTCACTTAAACTTAAGAATTACACTTAATGGGGTTAAACCAACTTTCCGAGCCACCCTATTAATTGGGACCTTATCACGAGAAATCTAATATACTCTTGGACTTCCTAAAATCAGGGTGTTAGAGCAACCTTCCCTTCCATTATTGTATAGACATAGCCGTTGTCTTCTTTCCGGGGGGGGAATTAGTTGTAGACATTGCCACCGGGCTGAACGTTCTATTCAACAGATTTACATATTTATATAAGAAAGAGTTCTCCGATTCTCACAAGAATGGTTTGATAAAAGTGGGCAAAAATGGAAGGAATTGCTTCCAGGGTAAGTGAGGGGATGGGTTGGAACTTTCCAAGAGGGCCCCTGCACAGGGGAGCGATGAGTTTGAGCCATTGCCAACAAAAAGATCGATATTTGTGTGCTTGTATGACCATGAATAAAAGATGAGAATCATCGTTGCAAATTCAGAGGGTCGGCAAAAGCATGGATGACCAGCAGCCCAGCCTATGAAATACATACAGATAGAGCCTTTCATGGACAAACCGGCGGCCATATAGAGGAGGTTGATGACAAGGTAATTAGAAACAAGACAATATGTTTGTCTCTTAGATACTTTTTATAACTACCTGGCAATATACATTTTCAAAAAAGGATTGGCACAAGAACATAACTGTGCTGGTCTATTTAAAGAAGCTAGCCATGCAGATATTTCACTCCATATATATAGCCGTGGAAAAGCTGTAAATTAAGATGAGAGAAAATGGAGTGAGAAACATTACACAGAAAGTTTGCAACTACAGGAATCTATCTGTAGATTAAAGTTTATGATCTATATCCACTTACATTTGGTTATTTTTTTGGTTATTTTTTAAATAATAATGCGTAAGCGCGGTCAAGGAATGTCCATATTTATATAATTTCATCTCTTTCGAAGGTGAGAAGAAAGTGATTTCACTTTAGTCTTTATCCTATCGCCAGCTTTTTTTTTCTCTAAGAAAAGGATATATATATATATATATATATATATATATATACTAGATCAATATTTTTTGCACTTTAAATTCACTCACAATACTAGAAGCACGTACACTTGAAATATTAAATTATTACTATCAATTACCTACCCATAGCCACCTTTTCTTCTTGGTGCAAAAACAGCCTGAACGATGAAAAGGGGAAAGAAAGAGAGTGACAAATCAAGGCCCAAAAAGTAGAATCACAATTTCATTAATGGTGGAGAATGGAGATAACAGCATATTGATTCCCCCCCCCCCACTTTTTTTAAATCTTTTGTCATAAATGAGCCCCTAACAAAGATACTTATGTCAAACATCCATCTTAACCAATTCCTTTTTCTTAATTAAAATCCATGCTATACCTTTCATAACATGACTTGTTTATTCGTCAAACACTCATTCTATTAAGACTGGTTAACGTGCAGACCTGATCAGAGATCCCAGAGAACCTGCTGCTGATTCATATATGACAATCAAAATTTCCCCACACTCTTGATGACACACTTGAAGATTAATTCCAGGAACTACGTTTCACGAAGGAAGATCAAAGTTGCATCCGTTTAAAAAAAAAAAAAAAAAGAAATTGAACTACACGAGATAAATCAAAGGTCATCCTAAACTAAAAATTTCATCGTAAATAAAGACCTAGCAACTCGGACATTATGAAGTTAAACATCAAATGATTTATTTCCTGCTGATAACATACCAAATGTTTCTTTTCTCGGTGAAAGCAATGGAGGCCATTTGTTTTTACTATACTTTTTTTGTAATATTTTACATTTGTCATAATTCAAAATTTGCCGTCTTGTATTTTATTGATCTGAGCTGGTTGACACATATCATATCGATGACGACCCGATACATAAATGTCATAGCCTTAACTGCTTGTGTAAGGTTAACCATTGTTACCTTTAATTAGATGTATGAAAATTCCAAACTACTCATAGTTTAAAAAATAAAAATACCTTGCACACCTCTCCCCTCCCTCCGGCTGGGCCCCCCTCCATCCCATTGTTGGAATCCGGCCCCAGCCCTATCGCTGGCACCCCCTCCCTCTCCCCCTGCAGTCGTGAAGCCCCATCCCCCTCCAGGAGTCGTCGTGAAGCCCACTTAATTCTCCTGCAACGGTGAAGCCCCCTTCCCCTTCCCCTACAGTTGTGACCCCCCTCCCCCTCCAGCTGTCGCCGTGAAGCCCCCTCCCCCTCTTGGAGCCATCGTGAACCCCCCTCCCTTAGCTATTGCACCCTCCCCTTCTACAGCCCCCCTAATGACATTTGCGACAATGCCGAGAACCTCATTGAGCTCCTCATGGGTGACCGCATTGAGAAGTCCCCCTACTGCTTCATGCATGAATGCCAAAGAGCATGCATGAATGCCAAAGAGTCCGACTCCGTCCTCTGCGCCACTCTCTCACTCTCGGCCGTTGATGCTACCCTCCTTTGTAATCACATCAACGAGATGCACAAGGTTAGTCTGATCTTGGACAACCTCATCGCCATTTGCTACACCTACCAGGATGGCTACCTCCTTCACAAGATTGGATTCCCCATCGACGTCTGCGTCCAACACGCCTACTACCTCTTTAACCACCTCTGCTTCAGGGTGCTCGTCCACATGTACAAGGAGGCCAATGCCGTCGCCCACGTCACGGGAGCGGCCAGGGCAGCCCCACCCATCGATGGCCCATTGGGGTACATGGTCGTTGGGTTAGAGGTTGTCCCCCTGCAGTGCCCAGCTCGATGCCGATGTCGCCAAGAAGCTAGCTAAAGATGCACGAGACGTACCCATCCAAGATCTAGTGCGACCCAACCACTGTGGGCATGGCAGTGAAGGAGAACTAGGCATTGGTGTTCTTCTGCGACGTGGAGTTCATGGAGAGCAATATTAGATGGCCCTCTCGGTGGGACATCAAGGTTTGAAAATTAACCAAGATGTACACTAAGCATTACTCTAACTCCATATCATATGTCATGCCATGTAGTGCATCTTTACTCGCCCTGCCACCTCACCGTAGGGAAAAGGGGGGGGGGAGTGAGAACATCCTAGTGAGGCCTAATGGTTGCAACAACCATGAAACAACTAATTCAATAACTGTATATATGGAGCCCATTTTCTAGGTTATCCACGAGTAATTAGCGATGCTTTGGTAGGGAGTTATCCCCTACTTATCTCAGGGATAACTCTCATTTTATTCTTTTTTTTTAGTTTGATAGAGGGATAAGTATTCAAGTTAGATTGAAGTATAACCTTTATCTAACTTGGATATTTTGACCCATCTAAATTAGTGGAACATTTTTTTGTAATGACTCAAGATTCGGGTACCGAGAAACACTAGATACTATTCGAATCATGATCCATCACCCACGAGCCGAAAGACTTGGAAGGGTTCAAAAGGTGTCACGGAAGTATATAGAAATCTAAAATAAATGCAGAAATTAAAGCACTGAAATTATAATTTACATTTATAAACAAATTTACACATTCTTACATAGTTTTCTAGTATAGATATACAAGTCTCAAAGGTACAACTCAACAAAAGAGAAGTACAAAGTCTTGGGACATACCTTGGCTGGCAAGAGCTGGCAACGCTAAGACACTCGGCGCTGCACGAGACCTCCAACGGCGAGGAGGCACACCGGACTTGAAAAGAAAAGGGGTGAGTCTCATCTCATTAGCTTATTAGGGAGTCCCGCGGATCCCTCAACACAATAGAAAGTGCGAGCAGCATAGAAAATGAAAGACGTAAGGAATAGTAAGCATTAAAGATAGTAAAGCAGAAAGAATAACACAAATGCACGTAACCACACTGAACTACTAGCTGCCGACAAGTCTGCACAACAAAAACTACCTCGAGTACCGAGCATAAACCATAGAGAAACATGTTCTCATAATTTGGACTAAATGATTGGATCAAGGAAACCCGTCTCGAACATCTCTACCGACGGATGAATACTAAAATCTAGGCTACCGATTAGACTCTCGATCGGTCCATGGAAGGATGCAATCATACTATCTAAACAAGAGTACTCTCGAAGGTAGCAAGGAACTACACTTCAATCACACCTAACAAGAACACAAAGCTGCCAAAACTCTAAACCTAGCCCCATATGTACCACAACTAATCATCGTAATCCACGAACTGATATTGTACCATCGGATGCCCTCGACAGCCTAAATAGTAAGCCACAATGGTAAGGAACTAGGGTCACCACACTCGAGTGACAGCAGTACTATCCACTAGAAGCAAGGCCAGATGCTTCCACTGACGATTTAGTCCACAGCCTCATGTGTCTCTATGCATGTCCCAACCGGAAACTGAGACACCATACATGGAACTCAAGGCAAAGGTTTAGTTGGGGTCATGCTCGTTAACACGCGTCCGAAGTCTCCGACTACGTGTGCACACATTGACTGACTGCGCTACGTCAAGCCCTCTAGCTGGTTTTCCTCATGGCCCGGACTCGAGCCACCACAGTGGGAGGCCCTATGGAAACTAGCCCTAAACTATCTCTCTCAGGTCAAGTTCTCCACTACTCCCAAGTGGGTCACCACAAGCATACCCAAGCAAGTTACGACTAGTGAAAGAAAGGTCACTCTAAGTAAGAACCCAATGTAAAACTATCAACGTGTAATCGATCGTAGACACAAGCACGTCGCACGAAACACGAGACTGAGTTGCAAGGTACAAGGCCATCGAGGTTACTATCTCAGAAAAGCACAACTATTCATAGTCCCACTACCATGGGATCCACCCACATAATCTAAACCAAGTCATCGGGCGTCCCACCATGAGACAGTCTTCGCGGGGTTCACACTGTTAAATTCTAGGTGATTTTATCCAAAAATAGTTTTATTTAAGTTTTGGAGTGAAAACCCAAGTTTCTGGGGCAAAGACTAAGTTTTCGGGGCGAAATACCACGTTCCCTGTGAAATCGGGGGAAGTAAGCTGACTTGGTTAAAGGGGTCTATCGAACTGCTTTGAACGCGGTCAAGGATGGAACCGCGACCAGCATTAACGCGGTCAGAATGGGCGCCGCGAGTGTGAAATTAGGGAAGTAGATCGACCTGGCTAGAAAGTCAGTCAACCTACGTTGAACGTGGTCAAGGATGGCGCCACGATCATCAGGAATGCAGTCGGTCAACGAGCCACATCAACTCTGAACACGGTCGGTCAACGGGCCGTGGCAACGCTGAACGCGGTCTATCTAACCACCACGTTTAGCAACCGACTTAGCCCCCCTACAAACACCTAGACACGGTCTTTGGGTACATCGCGGTAAGAAAGCCGAAGCCAGACGCGGTCGAACGACTAATCACGTCCTCGCTTCCGATCCGAACAAGGGCGAACTGCCCTAAAACCTACCCCACTCGACCTAATGGAGGGGCAAACCTTACAAAAACTCAAATCATGCTGGCATACATCCATACACACGCATTTGGCTCCAAAAAATATAAAGAAACCCATGCATTTTCACATTTAAATCAAAAGCTTTAAAGAACTCAAACCCTATTCGAACCATTCCAAATATTAAATCTCCTAGCATGCGATCAATCGCACATATTCATGGAGAATCACGATTAAAGTGTAAGGAATCCACCCCCCTACCTTTTGGCGAAGAAATCCCTCGATTTGGAAGCCGAATCGCGGAGAAATCGCTTATTCACGTGAACACTAATCCCAGGCTCGCGACTTCGCTAGCTGCGCCACCGTGCCTCATTTCTCACGTCCGTTCCCTCCGCACGATGCCTGAGCTATTCACGATCCCACCCCCGCCAAGCTGCGTCGGCTACCGGAGAGGTGAAGGGTGAGAAGGGAAAAACGATGTATGTGCGTGTGGGGTGCGAATGTGAAAAGAGAGAGAGGGAGAGACGGTGGAGAAGGGGGGTTAAAAAGGGTTAATTAAACTTTTTTGTTATTATTATTATTTTTCTTTTCATCTCATTTAGAAAATATGTTTTAAGTTTTATAAATTTTTGAAAATACATTTTGACGTTGAAAAATTACCGAAAAAGGTGAGACCGCTCGACGTGCCAATATGAATCCGATAAGACTCACATAAATACCGTTTAGGGGTCCAAAATCTTAATATTAAGTTTTGAAATTCAAACGGACTCAAACCACAACCCATAGAAGATAATATGAAAATCCAAGGATATTAAATTTTACCCCCACCTTCCTCATTCCTATCTTGTCCCTTCTCTCTCTCTTAAAGTTTTTTCTTTTAATTTTTAATTTTTAATATTAATAAATATTAAAACCAAATATGTTATTATTTTGAGGTTGAATTTATTTTATAATTCTAATAAAAGTAATTTTAAAATATAAAACAAAATCTTTGAAAGTGCATAGTAAATGAAGTAAAGAATTTTTTATTTTTATTTAATAATATAAATAATAATATTATAAAATAGTTTATTAGTTTGATGTTAAATTTATTTTATAGAATCTATTAACAATAGTTAAGAATAAAATAAAAATTAAAAACATTGAAGGTGAATAATAAATTACGTAAACAACATTCTTTACTTTTGTTTTTTAATTAGTATTAGTAATAACTCTTACCCCTCCTTGTCCAGGACTAAAACAATTATCATTAAGTGGATTTCTCCGCCATTAAACATGCTCAAGCTAAATGTGGATGGTGCATTCAAAAGGAACATTGGTGCTGCAGGTGGGGGCGGAGTTCTCCGCAACTCATCTGGTGACATAATCTGGGCCTTTGCTCGTCCCTACCCCCTTTTTTCCAGCCTGGAGACAGAAGCTGTGGCCATGGATGATGGGCTTCGTATGTGCGCCTTCTACGGGATGTCTAACTTTATTATTGAGTCGGACTCAACAGTACTGGTTGGGATCATTCAGAAGCTTTGTTCTTGTCCATGGAGACTTATACACATCGGTGGTGACATTCATCCGCTCGCCACTGTCATGCAATTCACGTTAAGGCACACCCTTCGGGAAGGCAATAATGTGGCTGATTCTTTGACTAATTGGGCGTGTACTATTCCTATTTTTGTTTTGTTTTTGGAACATTTTTATGGGTTGATCTCCCACGTGCTGTAAGGGGACACTTCAGGATGGATAAACTGCATCATCTGTCCATCCGATCCTGCTCGGCCTAATTGGCACTCTTGTATTTCTTTTCTTCCCATATTAATAAAACCTCTAAAATTCTTGATTAAAAAAAAGAAAAAAAAATAACTCTTACTATCAAATATTTTTTTATTTTGATGTTAACTTGATTTTATAGAATCTATTAAACATAGATAAAAATAAAAAAATAAAACATCGAAGTTGAACATTAAATTATGTAAACACTTTTTTTGCTTTTGATTTTTAATTAGTCTTAATAATAACCATTACTGTCAAATATTTTATTATTTTGACATTAAATTTATTTCATAGAAGGGTATTGTGCAGGAAAATAAAAATTTACAGAAAAATCATTCCTGCAAATACATTAATAGATATATCACTATGTAAATCTGAATTGTGTAAAAATATCATTTTTATTTGTGGACATATTATTTTTTTTTAAAAATTTGTAAAAAATCATGTTTACGTGACATTTATGTACTATTTGAATTAAAGTAATGAAGTGCCTGTTAATATATTTCTAAAAATATTTTTTTTACAAATTTATCTCTTATAATGATTTTCATCCAAAATCTCTCGATAGAATTTATTAAAAATAATTAAAAAATAAAAAATAAAAAACTTTCAAAGTGAACCGTCAAATACCTATATTTGTTTTTCACTTTTAACTTTTAATTAGTAGTATTACTGACTCTTTATATATAATATTATATTATTTTGATGATGAAATTATTTTTTAGAATATATTTAAAAATAATCACACAAATAAAAAATTAAAAAACTTTGAACGTGAATAGTGGAGGGTATTGTTCATTGGTGATTAGGGCACATTGGACCACATGAGATTTTGGAAAGAAAATAAGGACCTTAATAAACTTATTTTAAAAAAATATTTTAACTAAGGTGGATGTAAGTTGAGGGGTAATTTTGGGGATATGAGAGGTAAGATATAAAAAATGATTTTAAAAGTATTAGTTGTAAAATTGGGATGGGAGAGACATTTAAGTCAGTTTGTATAGTTAACTCACTTTTTATCTCTCAATAGTCAATACAAACAAGGTAAGTAGAATAAAATAAGAGTTTGCCTCATCTAACCTAAAGGGATAACTCGTTATTTATCAGAGTAAATAAGACTAAATGGATGGATAAATGAACTCACCAGGAATAATTCTCATTTTAGCTATCCCTCTATCACAGAGGGACTGAAGTCATTTACTTTTGATGAGCAGTTTGTTATCCATTTGAGTTAGTTTGTTCATCCACCATATGGGTTAATTAGGTAATATTCCCTCTATAGAGTTCATTTATTCATTATCACCATAAATGTGTTAGGCCCAATGTTTTTGAATCAGTCCGAATGTATAGTGTTGGGATTATTTTTTTGAATTATTTTTTATTTTAATTATTTTAAGTTAATGAGATATGATTTGTATGATAAATTAAGGAGACCTCATGTCATAAAATTTAAAAAAAATGGTTCCCACTCTGAGTGTGTAATAATCAAGAGTGTGCAACAAAATTTTCTCTGGGTGTATATTTCTCTAGGCTATCCATGAGCAATTAAGATATTATCATATTAATAGAGTTGAATTATTTATTACAAACATAAATGTGCTAACTCAGTTGAGGACCAATTTTAAACTGAGAAAGTTACCTCCTAATTTGTTAGAGCAATTTAGCAAGTTAATGGATCTTAATATTATCCGGATCCGTTTTTAGTCCGAATCTGTATTTGTGAATAATATTCAAATTCATATATGCTTTCTAAAATATTGATAATATCCGAATTTGAATAAGAGCAGGTGGGTGACGGATATGACACTATTGATTACTTCATAAAATATATGTCCATAATATCATACATGATATGGTATATATATATATATATATATATATTATAAAATACAGTAGAAAGTTTATGTATTTTAATTAAAATTATTTTTATCCTTATTTATCATCTTAATAAAGCCAAGAGCAATCTTATGTATAATATGTTAAAATTGTGGAGTATTTTAAAATCAGAGTGAATATTTTAAATAATTTAAACATTTTATTCAATTCAAATATAAATAAACAATATAATAATCGATCAAATAACAAATAAAATCAAACAATTCAAAATTTAAAATAAAATGAATACTAATAATCATATATTCGTTTATCTGCTTCGTTGAGAGGCCTAAGAGCAGCCATCAATGGTTAGATTAAAATTGTGTGCGTAAGTAGCAATACTCAAAACTTTCAACCTTTATGAACTAATATGTTATGGGTTCTTTATTACGAGTCCTTCGAAAGAATCGATGGGCTCTTTAATGTGAATCCTCCTTAATTATCTTTTTCATTCATATCAACAAAGAAGATGCACTAATTAGATCGCTTTCTAGGATTTTACTTTAACATATCTACCGTTTTGCTCAATCATTCCCTCCTATTCTTTTTAAAAAAAATATTATCTTAAACATAGCTAGCTGCAGGTAGCTTACCCATTTTGTCTTTCATTAATGTGGCAATACAAATTTTGGAAATTTTGTATTTTTCTATTTGATTTTTAGGGTAAATTGGACGCCTAGAATTTGGAGAAAGCATGTGTACGTAATTGATAGGAACTAATATTGTTTTAATCTAAGCGAATAAGTGATTTAACTAATTAATTCTGCAAAGGCTAAAATTGTACGTAGTTGGTTGAGAGAGGTGAATAAATCATCTAACCAAAGTGTCAATGTATATAGTTATAGTTAAACCCAAGGATCTACGTGCGGGGGGGGGGGGGGGGGGGGGGGGGGCATTCGTCACCCCCCTCCCCACCTCATGCGCTTTAGTTTAATGTACTTTAAACGCTTGAAACTAATTAATTAGTTATTTCCACCCCTCCCCCACTTAATTAATTAAGTTGGATCATATTTGAGTTATATACGATATCAAGTTAAAGAAAATACAAGTGATAATTGTACCTTTATCCTTTGAAACAATAAACACAGAAATAATCTTTTAAAATTTTGATTGCTTAATAATATACCTTCTTAATTAATAGTATATTTGAGATAAGACTCTGATGATGAAGAAGAAGAATTAATAACATATATACCTACCCGAATCAATCTCTTTTATTAATTAAGACTTCCCTATGTCTGAAATATTATATATATGATGGATGTGCTCTTCATTTATATGATTATTCGAACAATAAAAATAGAATGATTTTTAAGACAGTTTTTTTCTGGAATATTCGACTAAACTCCAATGAAAAACTTGAAAGCGACAGAAATTTTCTTTATTACACAATGAAAAATTACATTAATAACTTTCTAGAAAAGTTTCTAAATCATGCCCTGCAATTGGTATCTCGCTATTTTTATTGGGTAGAAGTGAGCATTTCATAATTGTACCACAAATGATGTATATATATATATATATATATATATATACACGAGAGAGAGAGAGAGAGAGAGAGAGAGAGAGAGAGAGTTCTTTTGATATCAAGAAACAGAAGAATCCTCGTACGTACATCGTCGACACTTTATACTGAGAAGTATTTTACAATGTTTTCATCATCTACAATATGGCAAATTAAAGATATGTAGAAGACCAGACAAGATAATTAATGGCCATCAAAAAGATCACATAAGAGATAATGGCCATCCAAATTACATGGAATCTAGAGAACATGCCACTTCCCTAATTAAGCAATCTAGTACATATAAGCAAGCAATTCGGAATAGAATAAAATTGCCGATCGAAGGTGTACATGTATTGGCTGTTTTAATCTGGACCCTCTGGCATATATTAATTGTTACAAAAGATACAAGTACCGTGCCCTGATATTGACAGCCATGCATGCATGCCACCAATATTCATTAATTAGTAAAGATGGAAGCCTTCGATGCCCTGTATCTTGAGGTAGTCAGCGCCTCCCTCACTGCAACGCTCAGCTAGCAGTGGACATTTTAGAAGATGGAACTCCAGCAACGAGGGTGGCAACCCCCCATCTGGCAGGCACTGGATTTCAGGGCAGTATGCTAACCTAAACCCCCGGAGTGAAGGGAGGGCGTGCAAGCTGGAAGGGAGGTACCGGAGGTTCTGACAGCCCCTAATTTCCAGCTCTTTCAGGGAGATGAGATGCTTCAACCCGTCTTCTTCCACGTCGGTGAAGGATATAAGCTTGTCGCAGTCCTGAATCGTCAGGTCCCGTAGGAAGGGAACCCTCTTTGTCTTCTGAGAGTACCGGAGGAGCCACTCCAGAAGTGATCTGTCGCCAGTGACGAAACGTTCGAGTTGCCAAGTGTGACATCCAGAAATGCACGAGTCCTCCTCAAGGAAGGAGGAAGCCAAGCTACCACAGTGAGTGATGGTCAGGTCTCTGAGTGCGGTCAGCCGAAGCCAAATCTCCACCGGTAGCTCCTTCAGCTTGGGGCAGTAATTGAGAGCAAGACTTCGGAGGGAAGGGAAGAAGACCACCACTTGCCCACATCCCTGATCAGGAGTTCTCGTCTCTTCCTCCAATATCCCTGCTGCATCCCACACCTCCCATTCTGGCATTGACTTAAACTCTAATTCCTCCAGGCAAGGGAAGAAGACCTCGCCAGCTTGTTGGTGGTGGCACTGGTTGCCATCAACAATACTATTATTATTATTGATGCCCAAGAATCCAGTGCCCACCTTCTTCACACTAGAGGCATTCGTTATCCTCAAGTGTTTAAGGGAGGGTAGCCGGCCTAGCGGTAGTGGCAGGTGCTCCCATCCAATGCACCAGCGGAGACTCAGGCTCACCAGGTTGGAGAGTGGGAGTGACGGTTCCATCATCCAGGTCGGGAGATGGATGCCACAAGTGCCGTGGATGTACAAGTCTTTGAGGTTTGGTGGAGGGGATAGGGCTTCAAGTACCTCACTCTGTAGTGTACCGTCCACTGCTGATCGTTGAGTAGACCAGAACAAGCGTAGCCCCTCTAGATGCACCTTGTCCTTCAAGCAAGCCACCTCGGCCTCTCCCTTACTTTCCACATTTTCAATTTTTTCAATACTAAGAGACCCTCGAAGACAGTTCAAGCCTTTCAACTCCACTATCTTCCTTCCATCTGATCTGTCGACTTCGAACACCTCCAATTCTTGAAGAGCAGTCAATTTCCCGAGCCCTGGTATACGTGAGATTAACATTAGGTCTCCATGAAGATGCCGCAAGTTAACCAGCTTGCTCACACCCTCAGCAGCTGAACAAGCACGACCCAACCTCAGTGTCTGAAGGTTGCACAAAGTGTCAACAGGCATGTGTCGGATCCCAGTTTGCGAAAAGTTCAAGTACTTGACAGGGTTCAAAGATTTAATTGACTTTGGGAATTCTTTAATTTTAAGGCCCTCCAATTTCAGCACACGGAGGTACTTGAATTCCGCCAAGAAATCCAAGTCAATTAATGCCTCCCCCAAGCAAATGAGATGCAAAGTACGTAATTTGTGGAATTTGCGGAGTTCCTCAACCTCCGTTGCTTGTAAGCGGATGCATGAAAATGACAAGTGACGGACTTGTTCCTCCTGGTCACCTGCAGATGCCATACGGTTCTCTATCCTATCATTCTCACTGATCACACGCTTCCCCGATTTAAACACTTTCTGAGCATAATCATGGATAATGTCATGCATCACATACTTTTCATTAATGAACAGAAAGAAAGAACTGCGATATAGATCTTCAAAATAATCATCGCCAGTGTCTTCCAACTCTCGACCCATTTCAGGCTTGAGATAACCCTGTGCCATCCACATCAGGACCAAATCCTTCCTGTCAAACCAGAAGTCTTTGGGAAATATCCCGCAATAAGCAAAACACAATCTCAAGTGCGGAGGTAGGTGCCGGTAGCTCAACTCTGTTACTTTAGTAACTATGCATCCCTCTCCTGTCAATGGCCACTCTGTACTATTTAAAACCCATTCCCACTTCTTTGCGTCATGCAAATGTGCGCCCAAGAAGCCTCCTATCATTGATGCTGCTAGGGGAACACCTTTCAGCTTCTCCACTATCTTTCTGCCTATCCCTTCTAGACGGGGATCTCTCTCAGACTTCACACCTTGAAATGCCCTTCTTTCAAAGATCCTCCAACAATGGTCATCCGACAACCTATCCAACTCGTGTATCGACACGTGGGGGCCCATAGTCTTGGCCACGTCCAACTTCCGTGTCGTCACAACAATGACACTCCCTTCCCTTGCATCAGACAAAGGTACCCATAAGTCCTTCCAATCTGTATAATTGTTGTTCCAGACATCATCCCAAATGATCAAGAATCTATGCTCGCGAACTCTTTCTTTTAGACGCGCTTGGAGACCACCTAAAGTACTGTTGATCATGTTAATGCCAGTGCCCTCATCCTCAATGATGTCTCTAATCAGTCTTTTGGTGTCAAAATCCTCCCCTACGAAGACCCATCTTATCATGGTAAACCTTGCCTTCACTTCTTTGTCATCAAAAATGGCCTGAGCAAGAGTGGTCTTCCCCACCCCGCCAAACCCCACGATGGCAACCACGGATATCTTTGCTTCACATGAATTTCCACGACTTGCAGAACTAGAACAATTACTAGATGAATCATCATCTCTATCTACGGATGCCAATAATTTCACCTTCATGGACCCTTCCTCCCTAAAAGGACTTGTCTCCCTGCTACTTCTAGTACGACTTTGATGTAATTGGGACGGGCCCGACAAATTAACAAGGCCAAGGGATGACCCCATCTCTATAGACTCTCGCAGCCTCTGTTCGACATACTCAAACTTTTTGGCAATCTCTCGGCGGAAAGATACCGGGGTTGGATTAGAAATGCAGCAAGACAAAAAGCAATCGCTTACTAGACAAAGGCCGTCGTGCAGTCTGCTCCTCCCCCACCTTCGGAGTTTGGCGCTTCCTCCTGGTTGTAGAGTTGCTTCCGCGCCACACTCATCCAGCAAGCCTTCAATGTCATAAGCAATGTTCTCCAGCTTCCCAAGCCAACGCCTTACACCTTCCCTTTCAGTCTGATTACTGGCTTCTGCATCACGAAGATAGCCGTTGACCAGTTCCAGGTTTTGGGTGAGAGATTGAATCTTCTCATTCACACCCGACAGGCGGGCAAACTCCTTACTAAAAAGAGTGACCGCCTTGTCAAGTGCCATGGTCAACAAATGGGAGGCGGCTGCTTCGCCTATCGCCGCCATTAATTGGGAAAGCTGATTTCTCCTCCCAATGCAGCAGTGCTACAACAAAACAAGAAGAGACAAACCGGCCGTGAGAGGAGTGAATGCATATAATATTAATGCATTGAAGGGAATTAAGATCTACTTACTTCTCCGTCGTCCATTACATATATACACACACGAGACAGATGAATATATATATATATATATTTATTTATGATATATAGATGAAGCACACCTCCCCCCTGGCCAATATATATGGGTGTGCTTTATTTTATAACACCTAATTAGAATGGACAACCTGAATGCTCAGCATGTGGCACCGCGGCAGGCCGCGTCTGTTGAAGGAGATAAGTGCGGATTTGGACCAGTGGATTGATGCAGGACGAGAAGCTCAGTGGCCAGCAAAATCAAAATGCCCCAAAGAATGTATAAGAGTCTACAAATAACCTGAGCTACAGACCAACATGCAACATCTCATATATTGTCCACCCTGTTGCAACCAGAGTTGGCTAAAGTCATCGCTTGCAACCAGATCCAGATCTACCTTGGGCTCTCAGTTAAACAGAAGCAAGCCGGCTCCTCTTATAATCAAAGAGCAGACATGGAAGGTGATCTGAAGTCCAAATCTTCACAAGGCAATTGCTACCAAGATCACCCATTTCCTTCGGGAATGGATCACACACATGCTAGCTCAACGTTCGAATGGAAAGACATGTGACTGTACCACACAATTAGTTCAACCTTTGGATGGAGTCTCTTCCCGGATCCATGGGGCAAGTGGAGTTGTACCCAGATCTGATCAGAAAGGAGAATACACAAGAAAACAGACCCGGCCCATTTTGTTATAGCCTGACTCTGATCCGTGATGAACCGATGATGATTGACGCAGAATCAAATGCCAACAGGATTTAAAATCCTTCAACAAATTTAAACAATGGTCAACATCGGAAAAAAATAGTCTTCAAGCCAGCCACTTTGTTTATTTGTTCCTCTTCTGTCATGGTGCCTCCTTCAAATCATCTGAACAGATGTCTCACCTGGTGATGGTGACCGCAGCAGACCGGCACTGTGGGTGGCGACGATCGGCCAGGGAGCAGCAAGGCCGGAGGTGAGCAGGCCGTGGGTGGCCGCAGCAGGGAGGGTCACCGAGGTGGTAGCAGCGCTCGGCAGAGCTTGCGGCGGCGAGCGGCTGGGAAGACCCGCGAGCGGCGCGGTGGGGTGACGGACAGCCGGGAAAGGAGGCTTCAACGGCTTCAGACGGCGGACGTGCGAGGATGGGGGCCGCAGCCGAGGGCCGCGGTCGTAGCAGGGCCACACGGTGGCGCCTGCGCAGAGCGGCAGCAAAAGCCGTGGCGGCGGAGGGCGAATGTGCGCAGGGGAGACGTTTGCCGGCGGCGCCGGGAACAGGCAGCCGGTGCCGGTGGGTGCGTGGGCGGAGGTGGATGGTCCGCTCGAGCAACAGCGGCCGCAGACGCCCTGCTGCCGCGGTGGCAGCCGCACCCGTTGCAGGCAGGTGGTGCAACGAAAGGGGCAGGAAAAAAGAAAAACAAAGAAAAGATGTGTGTGTGTGTGGTGTGAGATGTGAGTGCCTGTGACGTGGCGCCCGGGAGCTTAATGCGATGGGAGCTGAGAAGAGAACAAAAGGTAGAAGAAGAAGAGGGGTCGTGGCTTCCGCCGGGAGAAGATTAGGGTTTCGGACTCACGCCAAGAAGAGGGGAAGGTTGGGCATCTCACGCAAACACACAAAGCGGTGCCATAAATTTTCATCTAATCATTACTTAATCTTGGTTAGAGTTAGATTCTCTTATTTATAGAGAAATATAATTACAAATAGATCCAAATTATTGTTTACTTTGACATCGATAATATCTTAACTATTAAAATTAATAAAAATACATAATCTATTTAATAAACTCTAAACTAAAACATATCATAAATTAATTATAAAAATATAAGAAAATGATAAAAATAATCTTCAACCCGAATCTCTTCAATAGTTCCTGATAAATTTGCATCTTCAAATATAATCGGTGTAACTCACTCCGCATCATGGATTCTCCCCATTTTCTTTTAATGTCATGATTGATGAAGATGTGTGAATAGAAAAAAAAATGCCCCAAAAAAGGAGTATGATATTACAAGAGAGAGCATCAAAGTTAATTAAGGGGAGAGGAGGGGCGTCATCGGTTGGAAAGGGGAGGGGGGTTCCCACGGTGGCGGTCGACGGCGAGGGGACGGGACGGGGGGGGGGGGGTCGGTTGGGGAGGGGAGGGGGGTGGTCAATGGCAAACCGGAGGGGAGGGGAGGGGCGTCGATTGGGAAGGGGAGGGGGGTTCCCGCGGCGGCGGCCGGCGGCGAGGGGAGGGGGGGTCGGTTAGGGAGGGGAGGGGGTCAGTGGCAAACCGGAGGGGAGGGGAGGGGCGTTGGTTGGGAAGGGGATGGGGGTTCCCGCGGCGACAACAAACACGGGCTAAAAAAAAAGACAGAGGGTGAGGGGGGACATACCGGCGACGATCGTCTGAGCTCCAACGACGATGAATTCGGCGGGGACGGCGAGGGAGGCGGGCACGGATGCGAGCTACCACGAATGGCGTGGGCACGACGGCGAGGACGTCGACGACGGCGGTGAGGATGGCTACACTAGCGAAGGTGAGCTCCAGTGGGCTCTCGTCAGCAGGGAGAGAGTGGAAAGAGAGAGTGCCCGAAGAGAGTGTGACTGAGTGGGAGGGAGAGGGTTCGGTCGCGGGGTAAGGGAAGAACTTCCGACGGATTTGCGACGGAAATAAGTTCCGTCAGAAAAGTCATCTGAGTTTGAATTTTGTGCCGCGAATTTTAGAATATTTTCCGATGGATTATTTTTCGTCGTAATAGCCGTCGAAAATTCCGACGGATATTGATCTGTCGAAAATACCGAGGAAATTTCGGACGTACTATGATTCATCGTAATTTCTGACAGATATTCTGACGAAAAATAATCCGTCAAAAAATTATGTCGCTAATACCGCATTTTCTTATAGTGGGCCGCTAAAGGGGCCTAGCGGTCCCTAGTAGGACCGCAACCCCAACCTGAGCATGGAAATGACGGGAGCGGCCAAAAAATTCGATCCACGCCCCAATCATCCCCCGATGATGGGGAAACAAAGGGGAATTCATCCCCAACCCTCCTAGCATGATTCTATACCCATAGAACGGTCAAAAATCCCGAGAAATGAGATATCCGGCGCTCAAGCCCCAAACATGGATTTTCACCCTCCTAGCTTAAAAACACTCCTCTCGACCTCTCCTCGGCCTAGAAATCGCAGGGAAAGCAGGAATGATGGTAAGGATTCGTCCCCCTACCTCAAGGAAGTTCGAAAGGCGCCGAATCACCGCCGATCTTGAAATCACGTTCAAAAACCCCAATCTCCACGCCCCTCGCCGCGAGAACAACACCACCGCGATCACTACCCCGCTGCCGTCATTACCACCTCGGCCGGCCGTCTGCAGCCGGAGGAGGAAGGGGACGCCGCAGGCCGGGCATGGGGAGAGTTGCAGCGATCGGGAGAGGGGGGAAACTCCAACAGGAAGAAGAAGAGAAAAAGAAGAATAAGAAAAAGGAAGAAAATGAGGGGTATTTATTGAAAATATCGAAAATCAAAAAATAGGAAAAAATAGAAAAATTTATTTTCTCGATCCTCGGAACACGTTTGACGCACTGGTACCGTTCCGGAGTAGGAGAACGCAACGGTTCACCCTATACATGGTTTCGAAGGTCCGTCAGGAAAAAATACGCGTGAACCACAAAACGCGCTCTGGGACCCATGAAAGTGATTCGAAACCCACGGATCATGATCCAAAAAATGTCTTAAAAATCCGGGACATTACAATTTACACGGCCCAAAGGTCCTCCACAGTCTTCGCGGCCCAATAAGTGATAGTTCCAATATGACCCACTTACTATGGAATCCCAGTTAAAAGGACCAACAAGGCCTACCGAGCCTTGACTCGGTCGCCCGAATGAAAGCCTCCCCAATGCTCAGGAAAAGCCCAAGAGGCGACTAATTAAATCGAGTCATACAGAGATAGATAAGATGCTCTCTCAGGGATGCCCAAATCTCGGACTCTCTGCCTAGGCATAGAATATCTCTTATTTCTCAAGGATCAACCCGTTGTCAAGACTCCTTAATGAGCTAGGGTGAATTCCTCGCGGTTGGGCTGAACTTCCGATCCAACTCCACGCGTGCCTTACTTTGAGCCGCCTCGACTTTCTCTACCCGTGCCATGCGTTACACGGCCTCAGCACCCAACTGAGCTAGAAAGAGATCTCCCTACATGACCCTCTCAAGGAGTGTCAGGGAGGAGTAACCCTGAAGCTCAGCTCGGATAGAGGGAGTCGCCGGTGATCGGCAATAATCGTAGATAGAAGCCCGGAGGGTGAACCGCCCCCGTTGGGGGTCAGGACCACCCTCGTTCCGCGGAAGTGTTTTATATATTTATTTTCCAGTAATTTAGTTACTTAGTTTGGACTCCATTAAATTTAAAAAGTGTTTTAGATATTAGTATATCGATCTAGCTAATTGTTGTTTAAGAATTAAAGATTTTTTTACGTAAATCTATCTAAATATTAATTATGTCAAATATATCTCTCATTTAAATATATTATCAAAATTATCTTCTATTTAATTTTAAATGTTAAAGTTATATCTCTACAGTTTACCGACGTCAACGAGAGTTGGAATATTCTACGAAATATCTCATCTACCGCTGGTAGGTGTAAATGGACGACCCGAGTGCTGAGCGTGGCACCGCTGTTGAAGGAGACAAGTGCGGATTGGATCTGCCAATGGCCCGTAGCAGCAGCTCCACGGCAATGAACAAGCAGGACAAAGCTTTCGCTGTCAGCATGTCTGGATGCAATCGTCTACATTTGGTCCAGTGCATTCTCTCCATTAATTGTCTTTTAATATGCCATGATTGATGAAGATGTGTGAAAAGGAAAAAAAAATGCCCCCCCCAAAAAAAAGAGTATGATATTACAAGAGATCGAGAGCAACGAGAACTTTAGCTTTCACTCATATATATATATCCATCTAAGTTAATTAATCAAACATGAGTCGAAGACGTATATATAAAAGATCGAAGAATCTGTAAAAATGGATACATGATCTCCCATTGTCGCTTCTCATGAGGCGGCCGGCCGGGAGACTCGGATGCACATTATAAATTTTGAAATCCAATATAATCTATCATATATATCTCAGCTATATGATATGATAAGTGGGATACAATATTTAGTCTTTTTTTATTGAAACGAATATGCAAAATTCTCTAGTTCACAACTTCACACGCAAGACACGGCAGCAAATTAAAAGGAGGAGGACTCATTCGTTGCTTTGCTTATCGACCGGTTTGGCTATTGCTTTTAGGGGAGAGCTAGACGTTAGGTGGACTTCACATGATCTACGGGGGCATTCGTCATCCAATATATATAAAAGCTCGGTTCTTGCCGCTGCATTCGCTAAACAGATATTCGTTGCTTTGCTTACACCGTCCACAGATTCGTCGTGGTTGCTGCTCGCTGCTTACACGATCAAGAATAGTTAAAGCAAAAAGCAACATGACTTCATTCATTGATAGCCAGTTGCATGAATGCCCCCACAGACATATATATATATATATATATATATATATATATATATATATATATATATATATATATTAATCAATTACACCCGTGGCAAGCAAAGCAAGCACATAAAGGAAAAGATTCGTGTTCGTTGCCACCCCCTCCTCCTCCTTATACACATCGATTCTTTGCTTGCACACACAAAAGTAAAAAGCAAAAAGCAAAAAAAGAAAGAAAGAGTAGGAAAAAGAAAGCTAGATTCGTTGCTGGAAAGCTACTCCTACTACAAATACTTAATTCGTTAACCAGAATAACTGCAGAACACAATTTAAAACTTGTGACATTAAAAATTATATTGAAAATTTGTGACATTAAAAATTATATTAAAACTTGTGACATTAAAAATTATATTCACGTATTTATTTACTTGTGTCTTAAATATTGATTTGTTCGTTCATATAATCTGACATGAACCTTTTATGATATAAATAACGCTCAACGTACGTCGTACGTCGAGAATATTCGTTGTTGGATAGCTATCCCTACTATATATATATATATATATATATATATATACATTCGGTAACCGAGACTTACCATTATCCTTTTTTAGTATCTGTTGCTGCTGGACCAACATATATACAACAGTTTGTGCTACATTAATTAAGGTGTACCGTGCGTCCGGACACAATTAAACTACTCGGACCATATACATTGTAACATACACACGTTAATGTTTTGAAAGAATATTTTATCCCATTTCATTCTTCAAATCTTGTTATACGTTTGCATATATTTTGGTTCAATTACAGTTAGTTAATGAGCATAAAATCTAAATGTCTGCATGTATATTGTTATAATATATATGAGAACATTTTAATTAATAATGATAGATAGGGATGATGTTGATTTAGAGTTTATTCAGTCGACTATGTGTTTTGTTTTATTTTGAAATTAGGGACGATGTTGATGTTACAGTAAGAAAAATGATGGGTCTATTTATAAATTTATTTCTCTATAAATAAGAGAATCTAACCCTAATTAAGGTTAAACAATAGTTAGATGAAAAATTTACTGTCCGTATATGTGTTCCTTCTCCCGACGAGTTATCTAATTTTCCCTGTTTCCTCTTGTGAGATGTCAAACCTCTTTGATTTCCTTCTGCGTGAAGCCGAATCTCTAATCTCTCTATTCTTTCTTATTTTTTCGAATCCATTACGGATCGTTCATTTGTTTAATTGTGTTCCATGTTTTTCTCGCTCGCACAATAGTTAAATCTCTTATTATTTCTCTGTTAATGTTCTTCCGCCGTCACCATCGTGTGTTCTCCATGTTTCCCGTTCATCTAAAGTGAACCCCAATCCGGACCTCCCCTGCATTCTTCTCTGGCGGAGACCCAGCCCTCCACCTTTGACCATGTCTTCTTCATGTTGTCATTTTCACCTTTTCTCCTATTCCCCCCACCTCGTTCTCCTTTTTCACGTGCCCCTTCACCGTCTCGTTGCTTTTCATCTTTACATTGTTTAAAGCCACGGCAGGTCAACCCATAGCAGAGACGACGTGAGCTTGCCTTTGCGCGGCCACTTCAACCGCTGCTTCCTCTTCCGAGGTAGACAACAGCAGCAGCACTTCTAACGCATCGTGTGCAGGTGTTCGTAGTGATATCTTTAATCTGTTGTGATGTGATGTGGTCCATGTTAGATAGTTTCGATGTTCGTTACAATCTCGGAGTTTGACCGGAAAAATATAAGTTATGTTTGACTTGAGTATGGACACATATTTGTGAATTGGGCTTTCATGTTATATCGAGTTCTGTTCTCTAGCATAGATTTGTGATCTGTCATATGTAACGTTTGATCAAATGCCCACGAGAGCCGTCCTGCATCAAAGCAGGGCAAAGCTTTCGCTCTCAACATGTCTGGATGCACTCACTGATCACTCTCGTAGCAATAAAAAAGAAAAAAGCATGGGGACAAGGGGGGAGGGGGGGGGGGGGGCGCAAAGACTTTTCTGTCATGTTGAGAGGTCACTTCATCTGGAGACTTCTCTAGTTGACACGCTTAACACGGCATCAAATTAAAAGGAGGGCTCATTCGTTGATTTGTGTACACACCATCGCCCTATCCCGATCGAATCGATCGTCCTGATCACGATCAGAGACGAAATGATACGAGTGAGTATTATTACGTATTGAGACGACAAATTATATTATATATATATATATTTATATATAACGAAACCAAATAATTTAAATGATATTTTATCTCAGTTGACTACTTATTGTGTGATTTAAATGGGTGACTCTGGTTTGAATTACAGTTAAGTGGGCGTCTCCGATTTGAATTCCAATTTAGTCATTGTTTTAAATATTTGTTTTTAAAAATAACTTTTCAAACACTTCTCAAAAAAATCAAACAAAAGTATACCATAAGCATGTTTCCAACTCAAAAACTTATAATTAACCGTGAGACTCTCAACCAATCGACTTATAAAATTAATTTATTATAAAAAATTAAAATAATATATAAAATATCTCGATTATATTCTAGGGACCGGTCGTTCTTATATGTGCCCGGGACGAGACGAGACACGACGTACAATTCGAGTCATCCCATCCCGATTTGACAAACTTTGACCCTAACTACAAAATTTAAAAATAAAAAACTTTCAAAATGAACAGTGAAATACCTATGTTTGTTTTTCACTTTTGATTTTTAATTAGTAGTATTACTGGCTCTTTATATCAAATATTTTATTATTTTGATGATAAAATTATTTTATAGAATCTATTAAAAACAATCACATAAATAAAAAAATTAAAAACTTTAATAGTGAGTAGTGATGGGTATTGTTCATTGGTGATAAGTTGGGCATATTGGATCACATGAGATTTTGGAAAAAAAAAAATAAGGACCTTAATGAACTTAAAAAAAATATTTTAACTAAGGTGGACGTAAGTTGAGAGATAATTTGGGGGATACGAGAGGTAAGATAGAAAAAAATGATTTTAGAAGTATTAGTTGTAAATTTGGGATGGGGGAGAGGACACTTAAGTCAATTTATATAATTAACTCATTTTTTATCGCTTAATAGTCAATACGACCAAGGTAAGTATAATAAAATATGAGTTAACCTCATTTAACCCATAGGGATAACTCATTATAACTCATTACGTACTTATCACAGTAATTAAGATCCTAAATGGATGGACAAATTAACTCACCACGGATAATCCTCATTTTAGCTATCCCTCTATGAAAGAGGGACTTAAGATGTTTACTTTGATTAGCAATTAGGTAATATTCCCTCGATAGAGTTCATTTTATCGTTACCACCTTATGTAGGAGGTTGATAACGAGGTAATAAACAAGACAAATTGATATGTAAGGGAGAGATCGAGTTCTTGGTTGGAAACATGTTGATTGACAGGCTAATTAAGGGGCAACAAGCTGAAGAATAAAGAAGTGAGTTCACGGGCGATACAAATATCGTTAATGGTTGAGATAACAACATATATATTGAAAGTGGGCTCCGCCATCATATGTTATCCTCTCTTCTAGTGTTATGTCTTGTCAAGTAGACTTGTCGAGCGGATACGAAACGAATATATGACTATCTATATTCGCTCTATTTTAAAATTCGAATTATCTGATTTTGATATGTTCCGATCTAAATTCAGATACGAAACGAATATATGACTATCCGTATATGTTCCGTTTTAAAATTTGAATTATTAGATTAAAATTTAAAAGTATATAAATATAATTATAAAATGGTAAAAGTATATAAAATATCAAAAATATATAAAATTAATTTTAAATTAAAATATAATTATAAAATATTTAAATTTTTTTAAAATATTATTTATTTTATAATATATTATTAAAAATATGTATTATATGATATATAATATTACGAACGGATATTTTTAGAAGCGAATATTATAATATTCGTATTCGCGTCGATTCAAATTTAGATATTATCTGTATTCGAAAAAATAAATACGAATTCAAATATTATCTGTTAATACGAATTTGAATTCGAAATAGATCGGAATAATAATCGAATTCGTTGACAGACCTATTTATAAGAGATAAAGAGCCGCCGCACTCCGACCCAAGAGAAAATAAAAAATCGACAAATCACAGGAAACCCACCGGCCACTGCTCCTACCCAAGAGGTGAGGAGCCGCCGCGCTCAGGCAGCGGCCCACCCCACCCACGGTCATTTTGACTCATAATTGTTCACAGTTTTGACTTCTTTTAAGAAAAAAGACAAGAAAATTACGCATCTCGATCATTATGAACCCAACATCTTCTAATCGTGCATCATCGTTTCCAATCAATTAAATTAATGAGTTACATTATTATAAAATATATTATATTATATTTAAAAATATATAAATAATATATTATTTATATATCATGTATCGATCGTAATGACCATTGACTAATATGATTCAATACATATATTATCCGACTTATTGGATCGATATTTAAAATCCTATAAATGTAAATTGTGAAAAAATATATTTTTTACTTTATATTATTTTCTCCACTTATTCGTCAATTTAATAAAGTTGAGAGCAATATCATATATAATATATATGTTAAATGTGTGGAGTATTTTAAAATCTGAGCGAATAATTTGAATAGTTTAAAATTTTTATTCAAATCAAATACGAATAAATAAATTAATAATCAATCAGATAGTATATCAAAATTGTATAATTTAATTTTTAAAATAAAATAAATACGAATAATCATATATTCGTTTTGTATCTACTCTATTGACATGCCTAATTAAGAGCAACTATCATCCGTTAGATTAAAATTGTGTACGTAATCAATACTCGTAACTTTCATCCTTCATGAACGGATATATTATGGGTTCTTTATTTGCTAGAAATCTTTCGAAAGAATTATGAGCTCTTTATTAAGAATCCCCCTTAATTATCTCCTTACAGCCTAAGATCATTAATTTCATTCATACCAACAAACAAGATGCAGTAATTAATTAGATCGGTCTCTACAATTTTACTTTAACATATCTACCGTTTTTCTCGATCATTGCCTCCCTCCGATCTATAGTTTATACACGCACGAGTTTCTTTCAGTTCCTTTTTTTTTTCAATTTTATTATCTTAACATATATAGCTGCAGGTAGCTTTACCCATTGTCTTTCATTATGGCAATACGAATTTAGGAAAATATGTATTTTCCCTTTGGTTTTTAGGGTAAATATATTAATTGGACCCCTAGAATTTGGAGAAAGCATGTGTACGTAATTGATAGGAACTAATATTGTTTTAATCTAAGCGAATAAATGATTTAACTAATTATTTCTGCAAAGGCTAAAATTGTAGTTGGTTGAGCGAGGTGAGTACATCATCTAACCGAAGTGTCAACGAAGCAACGTATGCACGCAAATCGTGGTTGCCGATGAATTGGGAACCGATTTGTTTAATGTTTAAGCATTAAACACATTATGCGCGCTTTAGTTTAATGTTTAAGCGTTTGAAACTAATTAGTTATTTCCACCCTCCCCCACTTAATAAAATTGGATCATATCTAAGCTACGATGTCAAGTTAAAGAAAATACAAGTGATGATTGTAACTTTATCCTTTGAAACAATAAATACAGAAACAATCTTTTAAAATTTTAATTGCTTAATTATATACCTTCTTAATTAATAGCATACCTACCCGGATCAATCTCTTTAATTAAGACTTCCCTGTGTCTGAAATATTATATATATGTCATGTGCTCTTCATTTACATGGTTATTCGAACAATAAAAATAGAATGATTTTTAAGACATTTTTTTTTAGAATATTCGGCTAAACTCCAGTGAAAAACTTAAAAGGGAGAGAAGATTTCTTTATTACACTATGAAAAATTACACAAATAACTTTCTAGAAAAGTTTCTAATTAAATCATGCCCTGCAATTGGTATCTCGCGATTTTTATTGGGTAGAAGTGAGTATTTCATAATTGTACCACAAGTGATGTATATATATATATATGTGTGTGTGTGTGTGTGTAAGAGAGAGAGAGAGAGAGAGAGAGAGAGAGAGAGAGAGAATTCTTTTGACATCAAGAAGCAGAAGAATCCTCGTACATCGTCGACACTTCACTGGGGAAGTATTTTTCAATGTTTTCATCATCTACAATACATATATGTGTGCCTAAACATGGCATATGAAAGAGATGTAGAAGACTAGACAAGATAATTAATGGCCATAAAAATTACATAGAATCTGCAGAACATGTCACTTCCCTGATTAATTAAGCAATCTGGTATATATATATATAAACAATTAGTAATAGAATAAAATTGCTGAAGGTGTACATGTATTCAGGATTTGCCGGCCCGGTGCGTCTCGCACCCAGGGTTTGTCGGCCCGGTAGACCCGGCCGATCGGATCTCGGTTTGGGTCGAGTCGGATCGCTCCCGTCTCGATCTGACCTGATCCGTCCCGTTCTAAAATAACACTATATATATATATATATATATATATATAAAATATAAAATAGAAAAATACACATTATATATAAAATATAATATAATATAATATTAAAATAATAGACCGATCAGGTGGCGACCCACAGTCTGGCCGACCCGATCCCGATTTGGGACAGATCGAATCGTGCGAGTCGATACGAATAGGATTTACCGACCCGGTGGGTCTTACGAAACGAATTGCGAGCAAGTTGAGATCTAAAGCTCCTTTGATATCCATAAAAATAATGAGTGGTTTGTATCGCAAAGCGAATTGCGGACGGGGGCCGTCACATTAGCATTGGCGGCGGATTCAGAAGCGTCACTAAATACGTCAAACCGTAGGGAAAGCGCACGCGTCTTTTCCCCGTCCAGAACGTGCGTGCCCCCAGGCTTTTGTCGCAAAAAAGAAAGATGCTCGGATAATTGAAGGCCACGGTTGTGTCATCTCCGACGAGAAAATCTACCTCTTTGAAAGGCTTAAAAATGACCAGAAATGAAGTTCTGGACACACACCCATCTCATGTTACGTTATCAACGGGGAAAGGAAGACTAAAAAGACTTTTTAGACTGTTTCGAAACTCTACCCAGAAGAGAGTAAACAAATAAAATTCTAATGGACATTCAGATAAATAAAATTATATATATATATATATATATGGATAGAGCGAGAGCGAGAGAGAGAGTAAATCCTGTTACGTTATCAACGGGGAATGAAAGACTAATTAAAAGACTTGTTAGACTGTTTTGAAACTCTGCTCAGAAGAGAGTAGGATTTGTCGGCCCGGTCGACCCGGTCTCGGCTTGGGTCGGGTCGGGTCGCTCCCGTCTCGGTCTGACCCGGTCCGTCCCGTTCTAAAACACCACTATATATATATATATATATTATAAAATAATATAATAAAATAGAAAAACACACATTATATATAAAATATAATATAATATTAAAATAATGGGCCGACCCGGTGGCGACCCACAGCCCGGCCGACCCGGTCCCGGCCTAGGTCGGGTCGGGTCGTGCGAGTCGGTGCGAGACGCACCGGGTCGACAAACAAATAAAATTCTAATGGACATTCAAACAAATAAAATTATATATATGTATATATATGGAGAGAGAGAGAGAGTGAGAGAGAGTAAATCCTGTTACATCAACCTCGATTGTTGGTAGGGGTGAGTATTATTTTGATTAAATTGGTAACTTAAATCCGATCGATAGATTTGATCTGATTTGATTAGAATTAAAATTTTAAAATTATGACTTATTTTTAATATAAATTATATTAATAAAAACAATTTGATCTAATTTTTATTTTCAAAAATCAAACTAAACGGTATAAATCTGTTTCAAAACATTTCTATCAATTTGGTATAGACCAAATAATTAATCAAGTTCCTCACTATTTTGAGAAATACTCCTCATGTTTTATTCTTGTGCCCTAAGTAGAGGTTTGGTCGGGTAATTATCTATTTAAAATTCGAATCGAATTCGAATTCCTATTCGTTTAGTCAGATAATTATCCGAATAAAATATTCGACGGATAATTTAATCGGATATCCGATTATTAATCGGATACGAATTCCGATATTGAGATATCTGTGTTGAATATTATCCGATCGAATATGAACCCTTAGATAAAAATCTAAGAATATACATATTCTATATATAATTAACTCAAATCTTAATATATTATTTGATTACTCTTCTTTATCATTTTTATCTCAAAATATAATTTAAAAATAAGAAATTCAATTACACTCGTTTAGTAAGTTATCTTCTATTTTTTAGGATGAAGTCTAATCTTTTGATAATATCTCTCAAAATAAAAATAACTTTCACTCTTTCTTTTTTTTTTTTAAAAAAAATAACATACGGTGTTCTCACACGGCTCACACGACTCACCTCTAAGTAGGCCGAGTAATTATCCGTTTAAAATTCGAACAGAATTCGAATTCATATTAATCTGATAATTATCCGAATAAAATATCTGACAAATAATTCAATTATTAATCAGATAATTCGATTATTAATTAGATACGAATTCGGATATCACATTATCCGCTCCGTATCTAATCTATTTACAAGTCTAGTAGAGGTGTCTTAATTTCTCCCCGTAGTGAATAGTTCTTAATACCACTAATAATTAGTCACATTCTTAAACACCAAATATGACTAAATTACAATTAGAGATCAGATAAAGCTCAATACTTAAACACCAAATATAAATAAATTTCAAAGCCAGATATCATTAAATTTCTTATTAGAAATCATGGCTTAAAACTGCAACCCAGTCAAAAATGTAATGCACGATTAGGATGATGTGCCAATGGCTTCTCATGGGTCCTTTTAATAGGAAGAAAAACAAATTGACACTCACATGATCAGTCCGGTCCCCAACTTTTGGCAAGAGAGACACTTTTATTCTTCATATTTCTAGGTCAGAAACAAAGATAAATTTTAAGTTCCCTGCTCTCATGTTCAAGAGCATCTAACTTAAATTATTCACCGCGACCATCTAATTAATCCCATGATTGGATAATAATAGTGATATTCACCAACATGTTGTTTCCTAAACATGGTCACGTGAAGATCCCTATCATTATATCTCCTCACGCTAATTTGATTGAAATGTACAAGAAGAAAATGACCTTTGTTAATTATCAAGGATCTCTCAACCCTATGATAGATCCCCAGCTATCTATCACAAACAGTAGGGAATTGGAGGATTGTTGTGGTTGCTTATGATACTTGTTGAGTGTGCTACAACATTTGCACTTGTATTCACTGTAATTAAGTTACATTATCACCAAATGTAAATGTATATAAATATATAGCACGAGAAATAGTGGCTGGGATAGGATACAAAATCTGAGAAAGAAGGAGATAACATGTCTCCATTGGGAGGGTGAGCTCCAGAGCTAATCATCCGAGCCTCTATTGACGGGCCCTGGACGCTGTTGGTCGGAAAGCTATCGATCGGTAATATCATTTGAGAGGGATTCGAGATGGATGAGTGACAGATTTAGTTCGTCGCTGATCACGCCTTTTATTGTAGTGATCGAAGCTGAAAATACCCTATTAGTGCTGGGTTCTACCAAAGAAGCCAGTGCAACGATGCAAATCTCATCTCACCACCCCCGATCAGCTACAATATCCAACTCGATGGCCAGAGAATCTCTACTCCATACTTGTGTGGCCGATTGCAGATGACACTAATTTTCTGGAAGCAAATTAGTGCAAATCACTCTCAAACTTAGCGACGTACATATCACCGTGATAAATTCGTCGCAGAATGCGAAGACTCGTGATTCAATGAGAGATACAAAATATGACGCTAATCCATCGTAACATTGCGACGGAAAGCGCCATCGCAAAATTTAGACGTTAACTTTTAGTGATGAAATATGTATCCCATGGTAATCCATCGCTAAATTTACACTTGATGAAATATTTATATCTTCTTGAATCCATGGGTAATTAAATTTATTTTAATTAATTATTTATTTAAAAATATCAAAAATAGTTCAATAATAAATATACAACACCGATATCAAACACACAATTTTTATGTTATTAAATACAAATACAACAATGTTTGAACATAATATTAAAAAAGTATAATCTTTTTACAATCGTAAAAAATAAATCAACAAAGATCCTTGACATCCTCGTTCTCCTAGTCTTCCCCATCGTCGTGGGATGACTACTGAAAAAAATGATTAGAATTCTTCGATTTTCTATTAACCTATTACGAAGAAGGGTGGTTTGAGTGCCAATGCTAAATTAAAAAATCGATTTAGATTCTGTCGTCTCCCACATGTCACTCTCATCTCTCCAATCGTGTTGGAATATATTAAAAGATGAACAGTAACATAAATCCGTAATTAATGTAATTTTTGATTTCAAAATTTTAATTAGTGACATTATTGATGTTATTTATTTAAAAATTATTTTAAAGGTATATTATATTTTAAAAAATATTAAATATATTTGAAAATTAAGATAAAATAAAAAAATTAAAGATAAACGGTAACATAAACGAGTAATTAATGATGTTTTTGACTTTTCAAATTTAATTAATGAGATTATTGATGTTATTTATCAAATAAAATTTATTTTTAATAGTATACTATATTTATATCATATAATAAAAATATTTAAGAAGTAAGATAAAATGAAAATTTTAAAGATGAACAGCAATATAAACCCGTAATTAATGTTATATTTGACTTTAAAATTTTAATTAGTGAGATTATTAATGTTATTTATTTTAAAAAATATTTTAATGGTATATTATATTTGAGAATATATTAAACATATTTTAAAATTAGAATAAAATAAAAACATTTAAAGATAAACGGTAACATAAACCCGTAATTAATGTTGTTATTGACTTTTAAATTTTAATTAGTCAGATTATTGGTGCTATTTATCAAACAAAATTTATTTTAATGGTATACTATATTTATATAATATAATAAAAATATTTAAGGAGTAAGATAAAATAAAAAATTTAAAGATGACCAATAACACAAACCCATAATTAATGTCGTTTTTTACTTTTAAATTTTAATTAGTAAGATTATTGATGTTATTTATTTAAACAATTATTTTAATGGTATGTTATATTTTAGAATATACTAAACATATTTAAAAATTAAGATAAAATTAAAAAATTAAAAATAAACGGTAATATAAACTCGTAATTAATGTCATTTTTGACTTTTAAATTTTAATTAGTGACATTATTGATGTTATTTATCAAACAAAATTTATTTTAATGTTATACTATATTAATATAATATAATAAAATATTTAAGAAGTAATATAAAATTAAAATTTTAAATATGAACAGTAACATAAACCCGTAATTAATGTCATTTTTGACTTTAAAATTTTACTTAATGACATTAATAATGTTATTTATTTAAAAAATTTATTTTAATGGCATATTATATTTGAGAATATATTAAACATATTTAAAAATTAAGATAAAAATAAAAAATTAAAGATGAACGATAATATAAACCCGTAATTAATCCCGTTTTTTACTTTTAAAATTAAATTAGTGAAATTATTGATCTTATTTATCAAATAGAATTTATTTTAAATGTATACTATATTTATATAATGCAATAAAAATATTTACAAAGTAAGATAAAATAAAAAAAGTTAAAGATGAGCAGCAACACAAACTTATATGTAATGCCATTTTTGACTTCAAAATTTTAATTAGTGAGATTATTGATGTTATTTATTAAAAAAATTATTTTAATGGTGTATTATATTCAAGAATATGTTAACCATATTTAAAAATTAATATAAAATAAAAAATTTAAAGATGAGCGATAACATAAACGAATAATGAATGCCGTTTTCACTGTTAAAATTTAATTAGTGATATTTTTGATGTTATTTATCAAACAAAATTTATTTTAATGGTATACTATATTTATATAATATAATAAAAATATTTAAGAAGTAAGATAAAATAAACAATTTAAAGATGAACAGTAACATAAACCCATAATTATTGTCATCTTTGACTTTAAAATTATAAATTAGTGAGTTTATTGATGTTATTTATTTAAAAAATTATTTTAGTGGTATATTGTATTTGAGAATATGTTAGCCATATTTAACAATTAAGATAAAATAAAAACATTTTAAGATGAACGGTAACATAAACTTGTAATTAATGACGTTATTGACTTTTAAAATTTAATTAGTCAGATTATTGATGTTATTTAACAAATAAAATTTATTTTAATGGTATACTATATTTTTATAATATAACAAAAATATTTAAGAAGTAAGATAAAATAAAAAATTTAAAGATGAACAATAACATAAACCCATAATTCATACCGTTTTTTACTTTTAAATTTTAATTAGTGAGATTATTGATGTTATTTATTTAAAAATTTATTTTAATGATATATTGTATTTTAGAATATATTAAACATATTTAAAACTTAACATAAAATAAAAAAATTAAAGATGAACGGTAATATAAATCCATAATTAACGTCATTTTTGACTTTTAAAATTTAATTAACGAGATTATTGATGTTATATATCAAACACAATTTATTTTAATGGTATACTATATTTATATAATATAATTAAAATATTTAAGAAGTAAGTTAAAGTGAAAATTTAATGATGAACAGTAACATAAACCCGTAATTAATGTCATTTTAGACTTTGAAATTTTAATTAGCGAGATTATTGATGTTATTTATTTAAAAAATTATTTTAATAGTATATTATAACTGAGAATATATTAAAATTTTTAAAAATTAAGGTAAAATAAAAAAATTTAAAGATGTACGGTAATAATAAATCAGTAACTAATGCTGTTTTTGACTTTTAAAATTTAATTAGTGAGATTATGGATGTTATTTTTCAAACAAAAATTATTTTGGGTTTTTTGCATATTAGTCCCTACAAATATGACGAATTACTTTTTAGTCCATACAATCTCTCTATTGTTTAAAAAGTCCTTGGAAATCTTACCGTTAAACTAAAAAGTCCCTATCATTTTTTACTGTCGACGATATTAAACGCAAGGTGAGTTAACTTGACCGTAGTTGGTGAAAAGACCAACCCACCCTCGATTAATCGAGGTTCATGGCCGAAGTAACCCTTCTGCCGCGCCATCCTCCTGTTTAGGGTTCCCCCCGTACACAATCGCCACCCTCCTCTTTCCCTTCCCCCCGTACACAGTCGCCATTGCCGTCGATTTCACTCTTTGGTCGTCGTGACAGCAACGATCGCCGGCCACCGCGAGGGTCGATTAGGCACCATCGCCATTGCCCAAACCTGCACGTAACAACCGCGGCGCTTCACGGCACCCCATCTGCCGCTGCAGACGTACGACCGCCCTCGTTCAGACGCCGCATCACCGGAGTCACCACCCCACGTCCAGGTCTGGGCCACACACCTCCGTCTCCACTCCGGTACGCGTCAGGCGCTCCTGCCACCTCACACTCAGTATGATCTGCAAATATAAATGTTTACTCATGCATTTTATATGTTTACAGAGTCGAAATATTAAGGACATCAATTTTTGTTTTCTTTCTATATGGTTTAGGGATAAGATTGTTGTTATGTCGTTTTTTGCTATAATGTTGTTAGATTATTTAATGCTCTAAAAAGTTTTGTTATTAATTGTACATGTCTGAATTCACGGGTGCAGTTTCTTTATGGTTCTGTCAAAAAATTTTGCTTTAATATTTTTCAGTCACTCAATTCATATTAGTTAAGAATGTTATTATTGTACTCAGATTATTGGGTATGCGTGCTGATTTTGTAATGTGGACAACTGTTCTAGAGAGTTTATTTCTATCTTCAGATTGTTAGATTGTGAAAATGGGGGAACGAGAGCCATCATTAAAGTTGACATATAAGTTCGGTGGTTATTGGAAAACTCTTCAGTCTGGGAGGAGGGCATATGCACTAGGTCAGAGCAAGACAGTCGTGGCATATCCTGATTACTACAGTAGATGCATATTAATTGAGGATATGGGACATCTATCTAAGTGGGTAAGTACACATTGTTTAGAATTTCATTATGAATTACCTAATAGCAGACCTGTTCAGTATGAGGAAATTGTTTCAGATGCTCAATTATATGAGGTGATGAAAGCCCATTTGCCCGTAGGGAAGATGACCATATATGTTAGCACATTGGACAGTCGGCCATTAGACTTACAGCCAACCAATATTCCACAGAAAGGTATGGCCAGCCAGTCTACTCAGGCCCATTCCCAGACATTTGTTGACATTGATGAGATGGATGATGATGTTGAGGTTGGTCAACATCCTGAGTTTGTTCATGATGTTGCAGTTGTTCATCGTGACGAGGTTATTCATGGTGTCCCTGCCCCTGTCCCTGTAGTTGATGAGGATTATCATATTTTAAAGAAGAGGATATGTTCTGAAGCTGAGCAGAGTGACTCAGAATATGTTGCATATGAAGATGAGTACAACGAATCTGACGAGAGTGTGGCTGATTCTGATGAGGTACACACTGAGGACAGCTATCATTCAAGGCCATGTCCCTCAGATGAATCTGATATTGATGGAGGAGTTTCAGATGATGATGGAGATTTGTTAGAGGCTGATGAAGAGACCCCAGATATATCAGTTGGTTCTCAATTTACAAATAGTCAGGAGTACAGGATTGCTCTACGTCAGCATGCTATTAAAAATCAATTTGAGTTCAAGCAAGTGAAAAATGACAGCATGAGAATTACTGTTGTATGTGTAAATGTTAATTGCAAATGGAGAGTGCATGCCTCAAGGCTGCAAGATGTAGTTACTTTTGCAGTCAAAACAATGCAGGAAAAGCACACATGTTCAGCCACATCTAGGTGTGATAGCAGGATGGCATCCAAATCTTGGATTTCAACCAGGGTATTGGAAGCAGTGAAAAAGAATCCTGACATACCTCCAAGAAAGTTGCAAGCTGATTTATTGAAGGCTTACAATATTTCAATCCCTTATCACCGCATTTGGCGTGCACGAGAGTCGGCAAAGGAGAAGGTGTTTGGGAAGGTTGAGGAAATGTACAAGCATTTGCCACAGCTACTGAATGAATTAAAGCAGAGCGACCCTTCTTCAATTGTACAGTACAAGATTGGATTGGATGGTTGTTTCCAGAGGGTGTTCATTGCCTTAGGGGCATGTATTAGTGGTTTCAAAGATGACTGCCGTCCAGTGCTGGGCATAGATGGATGCCACTTGAAAGGGTATTACACTGGGATCTTGGTGGCTGCAGTTGCTCTTGATGGGAATCATGGTTTGTTCCTAGTTACCTATGGTGTTGTTGAGGGGGAGAGTATAGACTCGTGGACATGATTTTTGCACAAGTTGAAAGACGCTATTGGAAATCCGACAGGGATTACATTCATTTCTGATATGGAAAAGGGCATTGAGGTAGCTGTCCCAGATATCTTTCCAGGTGCCGAGCATAGGTAATTAAGTTTCTCCTTTTACAATGTTTGATCTACTGCTAGTTTTATTTTCCATAATGTATGAATTGAGTGACTATGTATTTTAATGACATTGACTATAGGTTTTATATTAATGATGAGATTGTAATTTCGAATTGCTTGTAGGTTTTGTATGCGGCACCTTTACAGGAATTTTAAGAAGAAATGGCCGGGCCCAGGTTTCAAGAATGCTGCATGGGCAGCAGCAAAATCTTACACTGTTCAAGAATATAAAGCAGCTATATTTGAGATGAAGAAACTAGATCCACAGGCTGTTTCCTATTTAGAAAGTTTACGTTGTGCCTGGTCAAGATGTCATTTTAATGACAAGGGTAAGCTAAACTACATCACTAACAACGTAGCAGAGTCATTCAATTCATTTGTTGGTGATACGAGAGGCCTACCACTTGTAGACATGTTAGATGGAATTAGGCAGAAAATTATGGTGAAAATGGATCACAGGAGGAGACATGCACGTAGGATCAAAGAAAAGTTTGTGCCACGGACTGTTGCCTATTTAAATGCAATTGTTAGGAAGTTGGGAAAATATGCAGTCAGATATTCTACTGATTTTATGGCTGAGGTGGAAGGTCCGTATGAGAGGTGTGTTGTTAAATTGGACGAGATGTATTGTTCTTGTCGTCAATGGTAAGTCAGTGGGCTGCCTTGCCAACATGTTGCTGCTGCTGTTGATGCACGTAGGGGCCTCCAAATTAATAATTTTGTTGATAGATGTTATTCAATTGAGACATATAAAGCCACATATGCAAAGTCAATACAACCATTACCAGGTAAGAGCATGTGGCAGACTGTAGAATCTGTTGAGGTGCTTCCTCCTCGCTGCCAAAGATCCCGAGGTCGCCCTCGGAAGAAGAGGATTAGAGATGCTGATGAAAATCAAAAGGCACTTAGGAGATCCCATAAATGCAAAAGATGTGGACAATAGGGCCACCATAAAAATACTTGCAAAGAATCCCTCCCAGGACCAGAATCTGCAGTTACAGACATTGGCACTACTTCCACAACTGTGGCACGGAAGTAAGTTTGTATTGCAATTATGATTTATATTTTATCTATTTGATTTGCTTTGTGCATAATATTGAAAGTTATGTTGTAGGCAAGGCCCAAGAAGACCACCCAGGTTCGTAAGTGGTTGGGCTACTCAGGCTCAAACTAATGATGGTGGTGAAGGGCCACAAGTTACAACTTCGGTTGGTCCAGGTCAGACCCACGGGAGGGCTAGGAGAGGTACCAGCAGGGGCAGCACTGAAGGAAGCAGTCGGGGGAGAGGTAAGTTAGCACACATGTTAAATTTCTAAATTGAAATAAGAATTAGACTGATATTAATACAAGTATAACTCATATAGGTCGCACAATTTCGGTGGAGGCACCGGGCTCCAGCAGCACTAGCGGAGGAGACATTCGTGTACACACGGTGATAAATATGGACAGTCAAGCATCCATTAACTTTGATCAGCATTCCTCCATGTTCAACTTCCAACAACTCCCGCCAAATTGTGAGTTTAAAATATACTTTTTAACTTGTAGGTAAAGATTATGTTATTTCTAATAGTTAACACCCTCTCTTTGTCACACCTACATGACATTGGCTGATGTGAAGAATGTTGTTGCCGACCGGATGTGAAGAATGATATTGAAGAACAATATTTCGTATCCGTTTTATGTGTTGTTGTCCTCAATGTAAACTCTTATGGATTGTGAAGTTTTGATGTAACTGATACAAGTATCTGTTTATTTGTTGGTGATATGAATGATATTTGTAATTTTGTGCTGGGCTTAAACCAGGTTTGAATGATAGATGGTTTGTGTTGGTTTGAAATGAATGATACATGGGTTGTGATGATTTGATATGAATGATGCAATGGTTGCAAGGGTAACTAACTGGTGCAGGTGCTGATGGTATATGCAAAAAGCCCTAATGAGAATTAGTCAAGAAATAATTATGTGATCTGCAAATAATGCTATTGACAGCAGCTGGTGTCATGCCAAAATCTAAACCCTCCATGAGAGGTCGACACTTCAAGCAAGAGAGGTCGACACTTCCTATGTACAGACTTTGTAATGTATAGACTTTGCTCAGTTCAGCAAGAAATGTATAGACTTTTGGAATGATGAAAATAATACATTTTCAATGAAGATGCCCTGCATCTTTGTGTTACATGTGAAGAGGTCGACACTTCAAGCAAGAGAGGTCGCAAGAGAGGTCGACACTTCCTATGTACAGACTTTGCAATGTATAGACTTTGCTCAGTTCAGCAAGAAATGTATAGACTTTTGGAATGATGAAAATAATACATTTTCAATGAAGATGCCCTGCATCTTTGTGTTACATGTGAAGAGGTCGACACTTCAAGCAAGAGAGGTCGCAAGAGAGGTCGACACTTCCTATGTACAGACTTTGCAATGTATAGACTTTGCTCAGTTCAGCAAGAAATGTATAGACTTTTGGAATGATGAAAATAATGCATTTTCAATGAAGATGCCCTGCATCTTTGTGTTACATGTGAAGAGGTCGACACTTCAAGCAAGAGAGGTCGCAAGAGAGGTCGACACTTCCTATGTACAGACTTTGCAATGTATAGACTTTGCTCAGTTCAGCAAGAAATGTATAGACTTTTGGAATGATGCAAATAATGCATTTTCAATGAAGATGCCTTGCATCTTTGTGTTACATGTGAAGAGGTCGACACTTCAATGTATAGACTTTACAATGTATAGACTTTGCAATGCGACAGCAATGTATAAACTTTGCAATGAGTTGGTCCGATGTATAGACTTTGCAATGTATAGACTTTGCAATGTATAGACTTTGTAATGATTTGGTCCGATGTATAGACTTTGCAATGATTTGGTCCGATGTATAGACTTTGCAATGACTTTGCAATGTATAGACTTTGCCAATGTATAGACTTGGCGTTATGAAGCACAGACTTCACCGATGTATAGACTTGGTCTGATGTACAGACTTGATCGATGTACAGACTTGGTTCGATGTACAGACTTGACCGATGTACAGACTTCACCGATGTATAGACTTGCTCAGTTCAGCAAGAAATGTATACACAGAAATGTATAGACTTAGAGTGAGTGTGCATGCATAACGATGTACAGACTTGTGTGTGCGTGCATGCAACAATGTGTAAACTTAGTGTTTGTGCAGCTAGCCAATGTAACAAAGCTTTTGTTACATGTCAAGAGGTCGACACTTCAAGGAAGAGAGGTCGACACTTCAAGAGGTCGACACTTTAAGTCCACGAAATTTTAGGTCATTTGACCACGGTTGACCAGGATGGTATAAACTCTCATCCACTCTCACCCATTCACTCTCACCCAAATAATAGGTCACCCACCCTCCCCCGGTTCACCTTCTCATTCTCACATCTTGTGGCCGCCAACATCACTCCAACCGGTGGAGGCTCCCTTCGAGAGGTCGACGGCCGCCAACATCTCGTGAGTGCACCTCTTCCTCTCGCCACGCCCTTCTTCCCTTCCATCCCCTTGTGCCCTATTTCTACAAATGGCACCACCGGTCACCAGAGGGAAGAAAGAAACAGCCGCCGCCGGAGGAAAACAAGCCGTAGGTCCAGATTCTATAACAAAGGAACCACGGACGAAGTGGCTCCATGACTGGCCAGCTGCATAGGGAGGACCACAAGACTCTGCTTCCATCCGTGCACCCTCGCCACAGCCGGATGCCCCTCCTCGGAAGAAAAGGTCAGCTGCCCGCAAGACCTCTACAGCGCAGGAACAGCCTGTTACAAGGAGCAAACCAGCAGTCCGCATATCTTCCAGAGAAAAGGAACAAGCAGCTACAAAGAAAAGGTTGTCTACCAAAGAGAAAGGCAAGGAGGTCGAGGACCAATCTGATTCCGACCCTCACGGATACTATTTCCTCGGTATGTAGATTTTTCTGACCAAGATATGCTACATGATTTTCCTGAACTGTTACCTATATTTGAATTTCAAGGCTGGGTTGAGTTTATGAGTACACATACAGTGTACTATCCTAAACTAGTCCGGGAATGGTATCAAAATGCATGGACTGAAAAAGATGGTCAGGTGTGGACTGTGGTTCAGGGTGTGACCATTCCTGTGCAACCCCGTTTATTTTACAAGGCATGGCACATTCCTAAACAAGGATTGACAGAACAAGAATTCCCCTATGATTTGGAAGAAGTATACACTACTATAGCTGGGAAACCTATCAAGTCTGACATTCATATAACATCCATAAGCACCAATCAGTTCCCTCCTTTGCAACGCCTACTACATCACATGCTCACTACGATCATCACACCACAAGGTGGAGGGAGAAGCAGACTTACTGAGACTCAACGGTTTTTACTTTATTGTATGTTAAAACATGTGAAAGTATGCCTCCCCAAAATAGTTATGCATGTGATGTCTGGATGCTTTGCGAAAAAGAGAACTCTACCCTATGCTGGTGCCTTGACTGCTGTGTTCATCAAGGTTGGAATTTCATTGGAAGATGAACCTGTTCAGATAATTCCAAGGACCAATGTCTACTGTCAGAAATTCATTGGCACGTTTATGCATTACAAGAAGAAAGGAAACATAATAGTAAGAGATCTTCCAGGCTATGAGACATTACAAGGTCCAACAGTTCCCTCAACCGAACCTCAGGCTACTCCAGACACACACATTGGAGCTATAGTTCCTTTTGGAACATCTCCACCCTCTTCACCTCCTCAGATGTTCAGAGAGTCAGATGCACCTCCAGAGTTCCATACACAAACATCTGCCCCAGATCAAGCCGGCACAAGCTCCAATCATTCTCTTCATTCTCATATGATGAAATATATGCAGGAGCAATTTACTGTCATGAAAAGTGAAATTTTTAAGCTGAACTCCAATCAAGAGCTTATTCATACCCAACTAGTATATGTCAGTGCACAGCTGCTTCCTATTATGAATGAACTTAAGGAATTCCGTGCAGACACTCAGATGAAAAACACTGAACTTCAACAGCAAATTCAAGAGCTTTCTGTTCAACATTCACAGTTCCAGGATGCAGTAGTTCACATCTCCTAGCAGCTTAGTTCCCAGTATCTAGCCGGCTCCAGCTCTGATATTCCCTCTACAGTCACAGCTCACTTCGATCATTTATTGAACACTATGCAGCACTGGGCTACGGACATAAATACACAGATTGCACATGTTCAAACATCTGTCAAGCAGACAAACCAACTCATGAATTGCAAATTTGCCTCACTGGGGGTTAAGGTATCAAAGCTTATTCGAGATGTTCCAACAGCAATCCCTTTGAATAAATCAAGAGGATCCGGTTCAGGATAAGGGTCAGCACGGCCTCCTGCTCTGCGTTCGTGAATGGTACCCTTTTACTTGATGACAAAGGGAGAGACATACATAGTTCTACATGCATATCATGCATTAAGAATCTTTTTGAATCATGTCATTTCTATTTTTGCACTTATTGTAACAATCCTTTGTGATTGAACGAGATGCCTCTTTGTCAATGCATGAATTGCTTTGTTTTGTCCATGTCTGGAATCACCTATTGAGAATGAATGGAATGGGTTTTTAATGAATACACCGTTTTGACTATATGTCTTGATTATTAAGAGCATAAAAGGTCGACCTCTCCATTAGGGGGTGTCGACACCTCTCCACCCTTTTCTGTCTGGATCATGCGCTGCAAGCTAACAGAACGTATATCTGTCTGCATCCAACCACCACAGTCACTTTGAACATCTTTTAATGACGTTGTTCATTCCCACAAGCCTTTATTTCGTTTTGGATGATGATGGCCAGAGATGCTGATGATGATGACACCTCACTCTTCACACATGTCTGTGAAACATGGGCATGAGCAGGTGAAGCATGCACTGGCAGGCATTTGGTCTGAAAATGAGCTGGTGAAGCATACACATGGAACATATAAGAGTAACGATAATAAGTGGCATTACATTAGAGTAAAGACGATTACATGTCCAATATAGGACTTACATTGCATACGTCTCTCTTAAACACGTTCACTTGAATAGGCAAATGACAAATAGTACAAATATGACAAAATACATCAGTAATTTTAAGTTTTTCAATTGCAACTCTATCTTTTCTAATTTCTTTGTCATGCATTCTTCCATCGCCTTTAGTTGATATTTGACATCCACAACATTATACGTAGTATCATCAACCCACTCAAAGAAACCGCAATCCCCGTCAGTATTTGCATACGGACAACAATAGAAACGCTTGCCTTTCGACCTCTCACGATTTGAGACATAAACCCGACAATTACCCCTTCTACAATTGCATTCCATCGGCGGCACACGAGATGAGACGACAGCTCCTCGAGACAACTGCATTCCACTAACATTTGATGACTGCATACGACACGAACAAGTTATTATCACTGTAAACATAGATGTGGAGAATAATCTAGCCATCAAAATAGCATACCATTTCAGACATGGGGAGAATAACAAGGGTCGATTTGTCGTGTTGGGCGTGATGGCAAGGGCCGGCGGTGGTCGGTGGGCCGTCGGCGGTAGGCCGTCAGCGTCGATCGGTGGGGCTTCTGCGGCTGGGGCCTTGCGGTGGGGCATCTGCGGCGGCCAGTGGGGGTAGTCCGCAGCTTGCAACGACGGTGGGGCGTCTGCGGGGGTGAAGGGTTTCACTGGGAAAGGGTCATGAGTAAGGGTAGTTTAGGATTTTCAACTTTTTTTAACGGAAGGATGGAATATTCCATCGAATATCTAATTGTTTTAACGTCGGTGAACTACACGGGCCTTTCTGTAAGAGTTACATGATTTTAAGGACTTTTTAAACAATAGAGAGATTGTAGGGACTAAAAAGCAATTCGTCATATTTGTACGGACTAATATGCAAAAAATCCAATTATTTTAATGGTATACTATATTTATATATTATAATAAAAATATTTATGAATTAAGATAAAATATAAAACTTAAAGATGAACAGTAACATAAATTCGTATTTAATGTCCTTTTCGACTTTTAAATTTTAATTAGTGACATTATTGATGTTATTTATTAAAAAACTTATATTAATGGTATATTATATTTGAGAATATATTAAAAATTTTAAAATTAAGATAAAATAAAAATTTTAAAGATGAACGGTAACGTAAACCCATAATTAATGTTGTTTTTAACTTTTAAGATTTAATTAGTGAGATTATTGATGTTATTTATCAAAAAAATATATTTTAATAGTATACTATATTTATATATTATAATTAAAATATTTAAGAATTAAGATAAAATAAAAAAATTTAAAGATGAACAGTAACATAAACCCATAATTAATGTCATTTTTGAATTTAAAATTTTAATTAGTGAGATTATTGAAGTTAAATATTTAAAAAATTATTTTACTGGTATATTATATTTGAGAATATATTAAAAATATTTAAAAATTAAGATAAAATAAAAAATTTTAAAGATGAACGGTAATATAAACTCGTAAATAATGCCATTGTAGACTTTTAAAATTTAATTAGTTAGATTATTGATGTTATTTATCAAAAAAAATTGTTTTAATAGTATACTATATTTATATAATATAATTAAAATGTTTAAGAATTAAGATAAAATAAAAAATTTTAAGATGAACGGTATCATAAACTCATAATTAATGTTGTTTTTGACTTTTAAATTTTAATTAGTGAGATTATTGATCTTATTTATCAAAATTATTAATGATATTATTTATCAAAAATATTTTTTATGTTTATGTTATATTTAATTTATAATATATATTTAAATAATTTAAAATTAAAATAAATTTAAAAATTATAGATGAATAGTAACTTAAACTAGTAATTAATGTGTGTGAGAGATAGAGAGCGACCCGAGAGAGGGGAGGGGAGAGAGAGAATGAGAGATATATTAAAATTATTAAATATATATATATATATATATATATATATAATATTTTATTTATATCATTATTAGATTAATCTACTACTTATCAAATTACACTAGATTAAAAGTAGGTTAACCCACCTCCTAACTTCCACGTTAACTACTCTCCTATCATACTAAAAATGAATTAAGTCTGAATTATTTTAATTAATTTAAATTAAATAATCCACCTTTAATCTAACTCCATGTCAAATTAAAACTTAATATCTCATGCGCTCCATGTATTGGGAAATGGTAGGACATTGAAGAATGGTGTCCCAGACCGTAGATGATGACCACGAAAAATAAATAAGCGGACAGCCTCTTTAATTAATTAGCTGGGATGATTGATACATCTTTGCAGCAAAATGAAGGTTGAGAACAATAATTAGTAGAAGAAGAAAACTATATATATATATATGGCCGGCAACAACAGGGAGTGGGAAGGAGCTAGCTAGATTAAAGGCTCTGCTCAAGCCAATCTTATTAGGAAGTACTAAATTATTAGGCCGTGTTTGTTAACCGAGCACGGTTACTGTGCTCGATCCCGGAGGGTCGAGCATGGTAACCGTCCTCGGTTAACCCCTTTTGTGTGAGGGGGAGGGCAAGAGGAGGCGGGGTCCACCGGTTAACCGATGTCGGCTAACCGGTCGACCACCCGTTTGCCAAACACGGCCTTAACATTTGCGGCAAAATGCTCTGTCATATATATATATATATATATAGCGAGATTAGATGTTGGTGTTCATATCGATGGAATAGGTGAGCCAATGTTTGGATCGATCATTTCTTCAAGCATAAGAATAGTTTGTAAAATTCCTGTGGCAGCGCTGCAGTGGTACACCTCTCCTCAAGTGAGATCCCCCTGCTTGCTCCCCCTCTTATATCTATATATATATTAGGTAGGTAACTTTATATATATAACTACCTACCTAATTAAAAAATGTAAATATTATTAGGCAGGGATGACCGTGTACAAAAGGAGGACTCATTCGTTGCTTACATATATACAATTATTAGACATGGGAGTCACTTAAAAAAAGTAATATGTATAGTTTGTGTAACATCTTGAAGTGTAATTAGTGGAGATGTTGCACAAAATATTACTCTTTGAGGATTGTTCTACACCTATACTTTATCGTCATTATCCCTTCTCTTGATCACTCAATCTTGGATAGATTTGCAACTCAAACGGACTAATATTATACTCTTATTTATCCTCTTAGACACAACATGAACTGAGTGACTATACTATCACCAAATTAGATATATATTATAATAGAGAATATTTTGGTTACGTCCGTCACTTTAATGGAATCTAGGAAAATATATTCTTCATGGGCGACAAAGATTTGACAAATCGGGACATGATGGCTGGAACTGTCCATCCCGAATTGTCTCAACCATAGACCGGGACGACCAGTTTGTGAGATACAATAGGGAAGGGGGGGCCGGGGGAGTGAGGAGCACCGCAGTGAGGCCTAATGACTGCAGCGGCCATGAAACAATAACTAATTCAATAACTGTATACATGGAGCCCCTTCTCTAGGTTATCCACGCGTAATTAGCACTGCTTTGATAGGGAGTTACCCCCCCTTATCTTAGGGATAACTCCCATTTTATTATTTTTTTAGTTTGATGTAAGGATATAAAAGTTTTCTAGTTAAATTGAAGGATAACCGTCTATATTTTGACCCATCTAAATTGGTGAAATATTTTACCCCACCTTCCTTTTTACTATCCCGTCCCCTTCTCTCTCTATGAAACTTTTTTTCTTTTATTTTTTAATTAGTAACATTAATAAATCTTAATATGAAATATGTTATTATTTTGAGGTTAAATTTATTCTATATAATCCAATAAAAATAATTTTAAAAATATAAAATAAAATCTTTGGAAGTGAATAGTAAATTAAATAATTTTTTACTTTTATTTAATAATATAAATAAATATTAATATAAACTATTTTATTTTTTTGACTTTAAATTTATTTTATTGAATCTATTAAAAATAGTTAAAATAAAATAAAATTTAAAAACATTGAAGGTGAACATTAAGTTACGTAAACAACATTTTTTAATTTTGTTTTTTAATTAGTATTAGTAATAACTCTTAATATCAAGTATTTTATTATTTTGATGTTAAATTGATTTTATAGATTCTATTAAAAATAGATAAAAATTAAAAATTAAAACATCGAAGGTAAACATTATTTTTTGCTTTTGATTTTTAATTAGTCTTAATAATAACTATTAATATCAAATATTTTATTATTTTGACATTAAATTTATTGTATAGAAGCATTTTTTTACATAAAAATCATTGTTAAATGAAAATTTATAGAAAGATCATTCTTGCAAATGTATTAGTAGACATATCACTGTGTAAATCTGAATTGTGCAAAAATGTCGTTTTTATTTACAGGTATATTAATTATTTTTGTAAAAAAATTATAAAAAAATTATGTTTAAGTGACATTTATGTACTATTTAAATTACGTAATGATATGTATGTTAATACATTTCTAGAAATATTTTTTTTACAAATTTACCTCTTATAATGATTTTCATGCAAAAATCTCTTTATAAAATTTCTTAAAAATAATTAAAAAATAAAAAAGCTTTCAAAGTGAACAGTAAAATACCTATGTTTGTTTTTCACGTTTGACTTTTAATTAGTAGTATTATTGGCTCTTTATATCAAATATATTATTATTTTGATGATAAAATTACTTTATAGAATCTATTAAAAATAATCACACAAATAAAAAAACTAAAAACTTTGAAAGTGAATAGTGATGGGTATTGTTTATTGGTGATTAGTTGGGCATATTGCACCACATGAGATTTTGGAAAAATAAGGGCCTTAATGAACTTTTTAAAAAATATATTTTAACTAAGGTGGATCTAAGTTGAGAGGTAAATTGGGGGATATGAGAGGTAAGATATAAAATAATGATTTTAGAAGTATTAGTTGTAAATTTGGGATGGGCGGCACATTTAAGTCAATTTATATAGTTAACTCACTTTTTATCCCTCAATCGTCCATACAACCAAAGTAAGTAGAATAAAATGAGAGTTAACCTCATTTAACCCGAAGGGATAATTCATTACTTATCAAAGTAAATAAGACTAAATGGATGGACAAATTAACTCACCAAGAATAATCCTCATTTTACGTACCCCTCAATCAAAGAGGGACTTGAGATATTTACTTTGATGAGCAACTTGTTATCCATTTGAGTTAGTTTGTTCATCCATTACACGGATTAGGTAATATTCCCTAAATAAAGTTCATTTATAGATTACCATCATAAATGTGTTGGGCCCATTTTTTTTGAATGAGACCAAATTGCCAGTGATGGGACTATTTTTTATTTATTTTTATTTTAAATTACTTTAAGTTGATAAGATATGATTTGTACGGTAAATTAAGAAGATGTAGATCTCACGTCATAAAATTTTTTAAAAAAAATGATGCACGCTCTAAGTGTGTAATAATCAAGAGTGTGCAACAAACCTTTCTCTGGGAATATATTTGGAGGTGGCCTATTCTCTAGGCTATCCATGAGCAATTAAGATGTTATTGTATTAATAGAGTTCAATTATTTATTACAAGCATAAATGTGCTAATTCAGTTGAGGAACTATTTTAAAATTGGGAAAAGTTACCTCCTAAGTTTTTAGAGCAATTTAGCATGTCAATGGATCTGAATATTATCTGGATCTGTTTCGAGTCAGAGTCCGCATTCGTGGATAATATTTGAATTCATATCTGCTTTCTCATGTATGGATAATATCCGAATTTGAATTGGGTACGGATATGATACTATTCACTTCGTAAAATATCTGTTCATGATATCATATGATATTGTCGGTATATTTTTTAATAATATAATATAAAATATAAAATTTAGAAGAAAAAAATATATTTTTATTTAGTATTATTTTTTGTCCTTATTCATCGTCTTAATAAAGTCAAGAACAATCTGACGTATAATATGTTAAAATGGTGAAGTATTTTGAAATCGGAGTGAATAATTTAAATAATTTGAAAACTTTATTTAAATTAAATGTAGATAAATAATATAATATTCGATCAAATAACTGGTAAAATCAAATGATTTAAAAATTAAAACAGAATGAATACGAATCATCATATTTTCGTTTATCCGCTTGGTTGTCTAAGAGTAGGTCAGATAACGGATTCAGATATTATCCGGATTCGTTTCGAATTCGAATCCGTGTTAACGGATAATATTAAAATTCGTATTCGTTTTTTTGAATACGGATAATATCCAAATTCGAATCGGAGCGGATACATATATTATAATATTCGCTTCAAAAAATATCCGTTCGTAATATTATATATCATATAATATATATTTTTAAATAGTTTATTATAAAATTAATAATATTATAGCGAAATTTAGATATTTTATAGTTATATTTTAATTTTGAGTTTATTTTATATATTTTTGATATTTTATAGTTATATTTTTTATACTTTTAATATTTATAATTATATTTATATACTTTTGAATTTGAACCGGATAATTCGAATTCTAAAATGGAGCGAATACGGATAGTCATATATTCGCTTAGTATCCGAATTCAAATCGGAGCGGATCAAAATCGGATAATTCGAATTTTGAAACGGAGCAAATACAGATAGTCATATATTCACTTAGTATCCGCTCCGTTGACCGGCTTACCTAAGAGCAGCCATCACGGGATAGATTAAAGTTGTGTGCGTAATCAATGTTCAAAACTTTCAACGTTTATGAACCGATATGTTATGGGTTCTTTATTACGAGTCCTTCAAAAGAATCGTGGGCTCTTTAATATGAATCCTCCTTAATTGCCTCCTTAAGATATTTTTTCGTTCATATCAACAAAGAAGATGCACTAATTAAATAGATCGCTTTCTACGATTTACTTTAACACATCTACTGTTTTGCTTAATCATTCCCTCCCTCCGATCAATAGTCTATACACACGCGAGTTTTTTGCAGTTCCTTTTTTCTTTTTCAATTTTATTATCTTAATATAGCTGCAGTTAGGTTAGCCATTTTGTCTTTCATTAATGTGGCAATACAAATTTTGGAAAATTTGAATTTTCTATTTGATTTTTAGGGTAAATATATTGGACGCCTAGAATTTGGAGAAAGCATGTGTACGTATAATTGATAGGAACTAATATTGTTTTAATCTAAGCGAATAAATGATTTAACTTAATTAATTCTGCAAAGGCTAAAATTGTAGTTGGTTGAGCGAGGTGAATAAGTCATCTAGCCAAAGTGTCGATGAAGCAATGTATTTTTCAATGTTTTCATATAATACGAGGGAGTGAGAGAGAGAGAGAGAGAGAGAGAGATAATTCTTTTGATATCAAGAGACAGAAGAATCCTCATACGTACATCTCGTCGACACTTTATACTGAGAAGTGAGAAGTATTTTTCAATGTTTTCATCATCTCTACAATACATATGTGTGCCTAAACATGGCAAATTAAAGATATGTAGAAGACCAGACAAGATAATAATTAATGGCCATCAAAAGAATTACATGAGAGATAATGGCCATCAAAATTACATGGAATCTAGAGAACATGCCACTTCCCTAATTAAGCAATCTAGTACATATAAGCAAATCAATTAGGAATGGAATAAAAATTGCCGATCGAAGGTGTACATGTATAATGTATTGGCTGTTTTAATTTGGACCCTCCGGCATATATTAATTGTTACACAATGTACAAGTACTGTTCCCTGATATTGACTGCCATGCATGTGACCAATATTTATTAATCAGTGAACATAGAAGTCTTTGATGCCCTGTATCTTGAGGTAGTCAGCGCCACCCTCTCCGCAGCGCTCAGCTAGCAGTGGACATCTTGCGATACCGAAGTCCAGTAACGAGGGTGGCAACCCCCCATCTGGCAGGCACTGGATTTCTGGGCAGTCCCATAACCTAAACAGCTGGAGCGAAGGGAGAGTGTGCAAGCTGGAAGGGAGGTATCGGAGGTTCTGACAGTTGAAAATGTTCAGTTGTTCGAGGGAGATGAGGTGCTTCAACCCGTCTTCTTCCACGTCGGTGAAGGATATAAGCTCGTCGCAGTTCTCAATTGTCAGGTCCCGTAGGAAGGGGAACCTCTTTGTCATCTGAGAGTGCTGGAGGAGCCACTGCAGAAGTGATCTGTTGTCAGTGACGAAACATTCGAGTGGCCAAGTCTGACATCCAGAAGTGCACGCGTCCTCGTCAAGGGAGGAGGAAGCCAAGCTCCTGCAGCCAGTGATGGTCAGGTCTCTGAGTGCGGTCAGCCGAAGCATAATCTCCACCGGTAGCTCCAGCATGGGGCAGAATTTGAGAGCAAGCGTTCGGAGGGAAGGGAAGAAGGCCACCACCTGCCCACATCCCTGATCAGGAGTTCTCGTCTCTTCCTCCAATATCCCTGCTGCATCCCACACCTCCCATTCTGGCATTGACACAAACTTCAATGTCTCTAGGGATCTAAAGACCTCGCCAGCTTGTTGGTGGTGGCACTGGTTGCCATCAAGAATACTATAATTATTATTGATGCCCAAGAATCCAGGGCCCACCTTCTTCACACTAGATGCTGACCATATCGTCAATAGTTTAAGGTAGGGTAGCCGGCCTAGCGGTGGCAGATGCTCCCATCCTGTGCAATAGAGGAGACTCAGGCTCACCAGGTTGGAGAGTGGGAGTGACGGTTCCATCATCCAGGTCGGGAGATGGATGCCACAAGTGCCGTAGAGGGCCAACTCTTTGAGGTTTGGTGGAGGGCGTAGGGCTTCAAGTACCTCAGTCTCTAGTGTACCGTACCCTGCTGGTCGTGGAGGAAAATCAGACCACGACAAGTGCAGCCCCTCTAGATGCACCTTGTCCTTCAAGCAAGCCACCTCGGCCTCTCCCTTACTTTCCACATTTTCAATTCTGTCAATCCGAAGGCACCCTCGAAGACAGTTCAAGCCTTTCAACTCCACTATCTTCCTTCCATCTGATCTGGCGACTTTGAACACCACCAATTCTTGAAGAGAAGTCAATTTCCCGAGCCCTGGTATAAGTGAGATTAAAAATGGGTCTCCATGAAGATGTCGCAAGTTAACCAGCTTGCTCACACCCTCACCAACTGAACAAAAATAACCCAACCTCAGTGTCTGAAGGTTGCACAAAGTGCCCGATACCAGATCATCAGGCATGCAATGGATCCCAGTTTTCCCAATGTCCAAATACTTGAGAAGCTTCAAAGATTTAATTGACTTTGGGAATTCTGAAATTTCAAGGACCTCCAATTTCAGCACACGGAGGTACTTCAATTCTGCCAAAAAATCCAAGTCAATTGTCTCCCCCCAGCAAATGAGATGCAAAGTGCGTAATTTGTGGAATTTGCGGAGTTTCTCAACCTCCGTTGCTTGTAAGCTATCGCATGAAAATGACAAGTGACGGACTTGTTCCTCCAGGTCACCTGCAGATGCCATACAGTTTTCTATCCTATCATTCTCACTCACACGCTTCCCCGATTTAAACGCTTTCTGGGCATAATCATGGATAATGTCATGCATCACATACTCCTCATTAATGAACTGAAAGAAAGAACTGCGGTACAGATCTTCAAAATAATCATCCCCAGTGTCTTCCAACTCTCGACCCTTTTCATGCTTGACATAACTCTGTGCCATCCACATCAGGACCAAATCCTTCCTGTCAAACCTGAAGTCCTTGGGAAATATCCCGCAGTAAGCAAAACACAATCTCAAGTGCGGAGGTAGGTGCCGGTAGCTCAAGTCTATTACTTTATCAACTATGCTTCCCTCTGCAGTCAGTGGCCACTCTGTACTGTTTAAAACCCATTCCCACTTCCTTACATCGTGCAAATGTGCACCCAAGAAGTCTCCTATCATTGATGCTGCTAGGGGAACACCTTTCAACTTCTCCACTATCTTTCTGCCTATCCCTTCTAGACGATGGTGATCTCTCTCAAACTTCACACCTTGAAATGCCCTTCTTTCAAAGATCCTCCAACAATGGTCATCCGACAACCTATCCAACTCGTGTATCGACACATGGGGGCCCATAGTCTTGGCCACGTCCAACTTCCGTGTCGTCACAACAATGACACTCCCTTCCCTTGCATCAGACAAAGGTACCCATAAGTCATGCCAATCCGTAGGAGTGTTGTTCCAGACATCATCCCAAATGATCAAGAATCTATGCTCACAAACTCTTTCTTTTAGACGCGCTTGCAGACCACTTAAAGAAGTCATGTTATTGCCAGTGCCCTCATCCCCAATGATGTCTCTAATCAATCTTTTGGTGTCAAAATCCTCCCCTACGAAGACCCATTTTCTCATGGTAAACCTTGCCTCCACTTCTTTGTCATCAAAAATGGCCTGAGCAAGAGTGGTCTTCCCCATCCCGCCAAACCCCACAATGGCAACCACAGATATCTTTGCTTCACAAGAATTTCCTCGACTTACAGAACTGGAACCATTATTAGACGAATCATCATCTCTATCCACAGATGCCCATAATTTCACCTTTATCTCCTTTATTTTTTCTTCTCTCCCTACAAACAAGGACCCTTCCTCCCTAAAAGGACCTGTCTCCCTGCTACTTCTAGTACGACTTTGATGTAATTGGGACGGGCCCGACAAATTAACAAGACCGAAGGATAACCCCATCTTTATAGTCTTTTCCAGCCTCTGTTCAACGGACTCAAACTTTTTGGCAATCACTCGGCGGAAAGATACCGAGGTTGGATTAGAAATGCAGCAAGATAGAAAGCAGTCGCTTACTAGACAAAGGCCGTCGTGCAGTCTGCTCCTCCTCCACCTTCGGAGTTTGGCGCTTCCCCCTGGTCGTAGAGTTGCTTCCGCGCCACACTCATCTAGCAAGTCTTCGATGTCATAAGCAATGTTCTCTAGCTGTCCAAGCCAACGCCTTACATCATCCCTTTCAGTAGTCAGATTACTGGCTTCTGCATGACGAAGATAGCCGTTGACCAGTTCCAGGTTTTGGGTGAGACCGTGAATCTTCTCCTTCACACCCGACAGGCGGGCAAACTCCTTATTAAAAAGAGTGACCGCCTTCTCAATTGCCATGGTCACGGCTGCTTCGCCTATCGCCACCTCCATTAATCGAGAGAAATGATTTCTCCTCGCAATGGAGCAGTGCTACAACAAAACAAGTAGACACAAACCGGCCGTGAGAGGAGTGCATGCATATATATAATATTAATGTTAATTCTACAAAGGAATTAATGCATTGATGGGGATTAAGAACTACTTACTTCCCCGTACGTAGTCCATTACATATATATATGCACTAGATGAATATATATAGATATGATATATAGATTAAGCTCCCCTCCCGGGCCAATATATATACCCACAAATTTAATTATCCACATCACTCTAACTATGATGGGTCAGATAATATCCGAAAAAACGGTTATAGATTCGAGTTTGGATATGTTTAAAATATCCGTTGCATATTTGGATAGGGTATGGATTTAGTGCTTCCTAATTCATACTCGATCTGAACCGTTCTTAATAACTCATTGTGCATGTTGGGCCTATAATTTTGTCATAAACTCACCCGTTGCCCTCCTTGTTGGATTTATGAGTTTCAGCTTCTTGCTAAAATTGTAAAGATATTTTTATAAAACATAAAAATTACTTTGATAAGAAAATTATTGGTCGAACTTCTCTTTTTTCACTTCCCATAAATCTCACATTCTCTTGGACGTGGACGTAGACTCATGATTTATAGAGGGATTTAGATATCTACAGATATATCCATACCCGTGACAGATATACCCGTATCTATATCCGTAAAAATAATAGAGTACTATTCGGATATGATATTTATAATATTTTCACAGATAAGATATGGTGTTAGTCTACTTGAACCTAACTCGATCTATTTACATCTTTATATATATATTGATTACACCTTGCAGGCAAAATAAGCGGAAAGGAAAGATTCGTTCGTTGCCACCCCCTCCTTATACCGACAGATTCGCTGAGTTGCTTACACACACACACAAGTTAAAAAAAAAAGAAGCAAAAAAAAAAAAGCTAGATCCGTTGCTGGATATATAGCTACTCCTACTACAAATTAATCCGTTAACGAGAATATCTGCATAACGCAATTCAAAACTTGTCGTATCGAAAATCATATCCATGTATAGGTTTGTGTCTTCAACATTCGTTTCCTTGTTCATATATATGATCTGGCATGGACCCTTTATGATATTAATGTTTTCGTTTTGCCTTAAAGTGATGAAAGAACTGATCAGTTATAATATCCCCGGGCGTGCGTACTTCCTTCCTTCCCTTCAGCTCGAGGATCACAATAATTAACATCCATTATGTTAGCTGGGATGATTAACACGTCTTTGCAGCAAAACAAAGGTTGAGAACAATAATTAGTAGTAGAAGAAGAAAACTATATATATATATATATATATATATATATATATATATATATGGCCGTCAACAACAGGAGTGATTGGGAAGAAGCTAGATTAAAGGCTCTATTCAAGCCAAGCTCATTAGGAAGCTCTAAATTATTAATGTTTGCGGCAAAATGCTCTGTCTATATATAGTGAGATACGATGAATATATACATGAGAAATGATCCTATGGTGCCGGCACCATGGAAAGTATCCCATGGTGTCGGCACCATAGGAACTTCTCATGGTGCTAGCATCTCCGCCTTTCATCTCGTACAGGGCCCGTCCCATGCACCCTTCGCGAGGGAGATGAAGAGTGAAGATGTCAGCACCATGAGAAGTTCCCATGGTGCCGGCACCATGGGATCAGTTCCTTATATATATACACGCACGAAACATGTGAATCTGTATATGGGAACTCACCGATCGAGTTATAACCGATCTCAAAGGCAGCAACAGCAACACTCGTACGTACGTAACAGTACTACTGGCTGCTCGATCCAAGACGCAAAGAGAGAGAGAGAGAGAGAGAGTTATAGATGAACCCCCCCGGCGAATATATACAGTACTACTGGCTGCTCGATCCAAGACGCAAAGAGAGAGAGAGAGAGAGAGAGAGAGAGAGAGAGAGAGAGAGAGAGAGAGTTATAGATGAACACCCCCCCCCGGCGAATATATATAGTGCGTAAACAGATATTCGTTGCTTCTTAACTAATCACACGCTTTAACACGGCAGCAAATTGATTAGAAGGTGGAGGACTCCTTCGTTGCTTTGCTTACACCGTCGCCCAACCTACGTACGTACAGATTCGTCGTGGTTGCTGCTTAGTGCTTACACCCCTCTAAAGAATAATTAAAGCATAAAGCAAAAGGGTTCGTTAATTAATTGCTGTAATTAAGCTGGCTGCATGCGTGCCCCCACAGACGTAAATATTCGTTAATTACACCCTGCTTGTACAGATAGATTCTTTGCTTACAAACACACAAAAAAAAAAAAAAAAAAGAGCAAAAAGAAAGCTAGATTGATTGTCGGATATAGGTACTCCTGTTACAGATTAATTCGTTAACGAGAATAACTGCATATCGCAGTTTAAAACTTGTCACATCAAAAATCATATCCACATACGTATTTACTTCTGTCTTCGACATCGACTGTTTGTCTTCAATATTGACTTACTCGCTCATATAATCTAACATGAACCCTTTATGATATAAATAACGCCCAACGTTATATGTTGAGTAGATTCGTTGTTGGATAACTATCCCTACTATAAATTCATTAACGGGATTAAAAAAAATTACATCTCTCGAGAAATAAATGTGACCTAAATACTCACTAACACGAGGTAAGTTACTTTGCTGAGACTTTTCATTATTCTTTTTAGAATCTGTTGCTGCTGGATCAACAACATACAACAGATTGGTGTGCTACAAGGTGAACCGTTCACACACGACTACTCGGACCACGTTGTAACATACATTTATATTTTGGTTCAATTACAGTTACATAAAATCTAAATGTCTGTATGTTGTTATAATATGAGAACAATAATAATGATAGAAAGAGACAAAAATGTTATGCAGATTATTAGAAAAAGTAAAATTGTGCTTAAAAAGATCGAAATTCTATGTGATTTTTGCTCTACGTACGTTCTTTCGCTAATGTGACTAAATTATTATTATTAGAGATCAGATAAAGCTCAATATTTAAATTCCGAATATAGATAAATTTCAAAGTCAGATATATATATCATTAAATGTTTTCTTATTAGAAATCACTTATATGTTATTACCTAGAAGAAATCTCAAAAATCATCAATTTGGCGACACTGATGGTAGCAAAGAAATGTTCTAATTATCATGAACTTACTATATATGGGTGATTATGTTTGTCATAGAAAAAGATGAGAAGAGGAGGAGGATTAGACATAAGATAAATTATCTCTTTAATTAAAAAAAGTTATACGAAAAATGGAGAAAATATTAAGAAAAACTATACTAGAATAATTAAATCAAATTGTGACACTTCCGTGAAACCTCACCCCGACAAATAGCTTGGCATCTTGTCCAATATGTGAACCTTTGGCATCTATCTTAAAAACTGAAGAAAACCATGGCTCAACTAAATCTGTCACTAATCCGTCCTGAGTTCCTCTCAAATGATATTACCGATAGCTTTCCGACCAACCGCGTCTGTCGCATCATTCCAGATGCAAATTCACAATAGAAAGAGTCCTCATCACAAATCAGTACTCTCAAACCTAGCGACACATGTATATATGGCCATGGCAAATTCATCATAGAATGCAAAGACTCGTGATTCGGTGAGCGATCCAAAACCTGAGGCTAATATGTTGCAACATTGCGACGAAATGCACCATCGCAAAACTTGTCACAAAGTTTATATGTCAACTTTTAGTGAGGAAATATGTGTCCGATGATAATCCGTCGCCAAATTTACACTCGGCAAGATGTTAGTACCCTCTCAAATCCATCGCTAATTAATTAAATTGTAATTTTTAAAAGTTATTTGTTTATTTAAAAATATAAAAAATAGTTTAATAATAAGTATACAACACCCATATCATACACACAATGACAAATGAAAGTTATATATTTATGATATTAAATTCAAACACAACATTGTTCGGATACAATATTTAAAAAGTACAACCTCTTTACAATCACTTAAAAAAATCAACAAAGATCCCCGACATCCTTATACTCCTCGTCTCCTAGCCGCCACGTGGTTACTACTTTAAAAAATTGATTAGAATTATTCAATTTTCGACTAACTTGGTATGAAAAAGGGTAGCTTGAGCGCAAAACTCAAATTCAAAATATGATTTAGATTTCGTCGGTTCTCACGAGTCACTCTCGTCTCTTTAGTCATGTTGAAATAATTAGCACGCACATCAATCTGGTATTTTAGATTGTATACCCCCTTGAATCCGAGTTCTTCAATTTTCAACTAACGTAGTTGGGAAAATGGTAGTTTGAGTGCCGAGTCCAAACTAAAAATTCGATTTGAATTTTGTCAGTTCTCACATATCACTCTCAGCTCTTTGTGCTTGACTCAAGATGAGACTTAGCGATATAGCACCTAAAAACTAAGTTGGAAGACATAGGGTTGTGTGGAGGCTATCGAGTCATGGAGCTGGAGGATAGGATCAGACTCTGTGCGGGCGTACTGAGTTGGGCATCCTAAGGCAAGGTTGGAGGACACCGATGCTACAATCCAGCTTGATGAAGTAGGCTCGTCGGTCACCCAAGAGGTCATAGATCCCTCTAGGTTGGAAGATGTGGGCTCGAAGGTTGCCTAGAGAAGCCCGAGGATGGCCAAGAGGAAGTGTTGGGGTTCGCATCTCCTCACTTGCTGGAATGGTGCCAAGCTGGCCTTGGACGCTTTCTTGGATGATGGATTGGGGCTTAACGGCCGAAAACTGGTCGACCATCCCATGCTGGGTAGTTGAAGGCGTGAGAGTGTCTTGTTGGACTTCTCAGTTGGCTAGTCAAATGTAGTCGCCACCATGAGAGTATCTTGTCGAGCTTCTCCCGTAAGAAAAAAAAATCATCATGGTGGATGTTATCCGAGACAACCCTTTGATGCTAAAGTTAGTAAGTTGCTTAAGTTAGTAAGTTAGTAGAAAAAATGAGTTAAAGTTCTCAGAAGGGAAGGGGTTGGTGACCCCCTGATGATGCCCCATGTATATATGTTGCCATGGATGACCGGGAGCGTGTCATCTTTTCTTCCATACCTAGAGAATGTCATTGAAGCCTCTATTTATAGACGGAAGCGGGCCAAAGATCATTGGATGATAAACTATGTGTTCTTGAAAAGATTGTACGGAGTGGCACGTTAGTCTGAGCAAGCGGAGTAATTGGATCCAGAGTGGATCACGGCATCACGGATATACTGATGATGTTGGCCCTTAATGATGGCAGTTTTTGAAATCTCAAGACCTAGCGAAATCCCAGTTTAAGCAGGGACCACTATACATGGTGGAGATCAGCATACTAGGCACGTCAATACCCATAGGTACGTAGTAATTGATAAGAAAAAAAAAATCATGCTTTGAATCAAAAGGTAAAAAGTAAGAATAAATAGAATTGAGAAGATAGCTAGCAACAAGAGGAGTATGGAGAAATTCAAAGACAGCTCAAAGCTTGGGCATCTCTGGATGTTGCCACATGTGCACAGTAGCAACGAACGTTACTACACCCGTACGAAATTAAGTACTCCAACTATATGTATATGGAGAGATTAGCCCTTTTATGGATCGAATGGTACTACCCCTACATACAGGAGACTTTTAAGTACTCCAACTATATAATGTTGGATTAGCCATTAGGTGGAGGGACCGATCATCCACAGGTAGAAAGAACAAAGACAAATCGAAGAGGCAGAAAAAATGCAAGGATGAGCTTAAACCCTGCCAAAAGGCGATTCACATTGCCTCAGATAGGTACAGTGGGAAGAAATTGTACACCTACCAAAACAAAAGCAGTGGAAGGACATCTACTTGTCTCTGATCAAAAGTAGTAGAAGAAGGAGGAGGTGGGGTTTTTGGTAGTGGAGCTGTGGAGGAGCCACGGCCCCACGGCCATGGCAGGACAACGACAAGGGTAGTGCATGCCATCTGGGCGTGGTGGAGGGAGTACGTGGATGGGTGGACCCGTGGAGGAAGAGGCTGATGCAAGTTAACTATCATACAGATAATTACATCTTTCTCCATAGACTTTTGCATATTTTATTATATATCTTTATTATGTTTTTTATCGAGCGTTTGGGAGTGAAAAACTATTTCTCTCTTAAATTTAATGTTTATTGTCAATTTTTGACTAAAATTTTAAAAGTGGTATCAACATAGTACTATTACTTGTTTGGCAAAAGTGACATAATTTTTTAATAATTGAGTAGACATGTTTGGCTATTGCTTTTTAAGTAACCGGGTTAATTAGACAAGGTCTCGATCCTCCACGATCATGCATATGCTAGCTCCACGGTCACATACATCGGAGAAGCACTTCAGGTGACAGCAACGCAATATGCTGACAAGGCCCACATTGGATTCCCCCACTCCAGCTGATCTGATCCTTGCCCAAGAAGAACAGGTGGAAGAGAAGAAAGGAGTAAAGAGCAATTATGGTGTGCTCATTTGAAACGAGGACATCCTGCAAGAAGGCGGCACTGACCCCTTGATTGGCGGAGGGGACGAAACAGAGGAAGTGACAGAAGGTAGAGAAGAAGGTGACGGTTGCCAAGGTGATGACGAGGGGTGCGATCGATGATAAGTAACGAATAGATGTCCGGCCCCAAGGCACATGATCTTGAGTTCGGTGACGTGCTCATCAGCTCTAATAAGGGAGGCCACATTGAAACAGCCTTGGCCAGGAGGACAGTGCCCCACCGTGCAGTGCATCTCCAGTTACTCGAGGAGGTGGTGCTCCATCTGACTATAGGATGGTATCACGGGGTTATGTCGGAGGGGAGACAGGGCCAGACGACAAGACAGAGGGAGGAGGGGAGAGCTAGACAGTATGTGGACTTCGCAGGAGGAGGGAGAGGGAGTAGTAGACGACGATGTCCTAGTTGCACCCCAATGGCCTTCACATGTTGGAGGAGGAGGAGGGGGAGAAGAAAGGGCTGGATAGTGGATCAGATTCACATAAGAAGGAGGGAGAGGGGAGGTCCAGAAGACAAGTGCGTCCACCAGAACTCGTCATGGCAGAGGAGATAGAGATCACGGGTAGGGAGGAGGAGGCCATGGGAGGGGTAGAGAGAGCGCTACAAGAAAATAGACATTTAGGGGTATTTTAAAACTATCCCAAAAAATAGAGATAAATGCCCTAAAAATCTTTACGGGTGCTTTAATGAGTTTTAAAGGGCAATCTAAAATGTGCCCCTATTGCCTCGGTCCCCAAAGATTTTTAATACCCCTAATGTTGTCATTAAAGGCACTAAAATTGCCCCTAAATATTTTAATAGATGCAATTTTACAAACCAAAAGTCTCTTATAAGCATGTTTTAAGGATAATTTCTCCTTCAAACTGTCCCAAATAACTTATTTTAAGAATAATCTTCTTAAAATCACCCTAAAATAATCACTAGAAATAATGTGTTTTAAGGACATTTTATTCCCCAAAGTGCCCAAAATGACCAATGTGTAGGGGCTCCAATTTCTAAATATTGCACCAAAATAACCAATGTGCAGGGGCTCCAATTTTTAAATATTGCACCAAAATAACCTTCTTAAAATGTAAAAACTAAGGTCAACATTCCTAACATGCAATCATTACATAGATCCTATTCTCTGTGATTCATTGACATACACAAACACCCACCATTATACAACACACAAGCGTATATCAACTATCTACCTTTTAACAGAAATATAAATAGGACATGAAAATCATTGATAAAAGCAATGTCTTATCGGAGCTATGTTATAACATAAAATCATGGAAATATCCTAATTGCACAAGACATATAGCATCCATGACTTTGAAAACTTAAGATTGCGCGCAGGGGCTCAATTTTTCACTCTGTAGATAAAATATAAAAAATAGTTTCCCCTTGGTGCTCTTTAGGTGCAAACATTTTCTTGCTCGTGGATAAATAGTAAGAGAATTCAAGTGACTAGACAGTTTGACATGTGATCATAGAACTTACATTCCTGTCTGCCAATGCATTGCAAAGACCATGTGGGTGATAAAACTTTCCATCCTGCAACAAAAGCACTACTTGAGAGTTAGAGAACTAAAACAAGATAGAATATGCAAAAGAGGCACTAGAATAGCGAAATCAGTAACCATGAGAAGACACCAAAAGGAAAAGACAAATAAAAGAAAAGACAAATAAAAAATTAGAAAAATAAAAGGAAAAGCGGAGTCCCTTTGTATGCTTTGTTTGCATGGCAAAAGTATGATTGTTTATGGAATGCTAATAGGAAGAATAAAAAAATTGTCTAGGAGAAATTAATCATAAATATTTAGTACCAACATGACAGCTCCTCTCACCTATGACAACAGTATGATTCTATGCTAGAAATATAGGGCCACGGGCTGCGTGTTTAAGAAAATGAAAAAATGAATGACATCATGCAACATTTCCTTTGAAGCAAACAACCCCATTAACTGTACACTGTTAACCAAATATGAGAATACTGATATCTAAGATTACATTAAATTTATTAATCCGATTCTCATGCCATATGAACCTTGATTCAATGATAGAGAGAAGAGGATTAAAAATTTACTTGAAGTACCTGATAACTACGATATCCTGTATAACAGAAGGAACCTCTCTTTTGTTTGTTCCCGACGGAGATGCTTCCCCATTCGATGAGCCCATTTGTACCCAAGTCTTCTTGCTTTTATATCACATATGATAGAATATATATAATACTCAGGAGCATCGAATTGTTCTTGTTGAAGGTGGCTGCTCTATCCTTCTATTTTCCCTTGTTCCCTAACTCTTTTCTTTCTTTGCTTGGTTTTGTTAGCGAAAATGAACATTATTGTAAAACCACATCCATAGTTGCAGGGAAAGGACTGAGTATATCAAATTTCAATAGAAAGGACCAATGGGACATGGATGCCAATGAGTTCTGCAATTAATTTGGACAAACATACAAGCATTAATATCTTAATTAGATGAACATTCTAAAACAATTATACCACTGAAAAATGAGAGCAACACTGTAGATGTTGGTGGAGAATGATGTAATGCATATGAACCCATCCTGCAAATTAATGATGAGAGTAGGAAGGTGGTGTTGTTAAATCAATAACCTATACCATTTTTTATTGCTTCCATTTCTGAAACTGGCCTTGTCAGCCTTCCGTAGCTTTCAACAGCTGTGCTCATATTACAATCTGAAGACTGGGATCCAGGAAACCTATTTATGAAATCAGAGGCATAGCTATCAAGGAAAATGTCAACTGGAGATTGAGGTTGAACAAAGTATGTGCAAGACTCGCATATAGGGCCATGTTTAAGAAAACAGAAAAGACGACACACTTGTGCAATATTCCCCGTTGAAGATGGGAGACGGAGGTCAAGTAAGATCAAAGCAAAATGAGAAACAAATAAAGTTTACTGAAACGAGGATTAAAGAAAGAGTGGTCATCGATGGCTGGTTGTGCTCTTCAGTTGTGCAGCAGTCACCGAACTCAACATCCCTTAGTTAGTTATGAACCAATAATGGTTACCATCAGATAGAGTTTGGGATAAGAAGGACCTTGAGCCTCGGGCTTCTGCTACGGCTTCTGGATCCCTCCCGGGCCCACCGGCCAGGTCCTTTGGGCCCACACATTCGGCTTGCTCCTCTGCCTGGTCAGCCATTTCTCCTGTGGGCCTCACCACCCCTGGGAGGATGGAACCGGTCTCTCAAGTGAAGGATCTGGTTGCTGCTCACTCCAACCTTCTGGGCAAGGGCCCATCGGTCTCGGTGGGAACATCAGGTGTTAAAACTCGCAGTGGTATGCGCCGGAGCGCCTCGGCTGGTCTCACCAATCCCCACGGCCTATGAATTGTGGATCCGATGCTGCAGATGGTGGTAGGGTCCTTCGGGGTTCCGATGGTTACATTCTCTTTGCGATTGCTGCTCCTCCCCCCATGTTGACGCTGAAGCTCTTGCCCGCCGGGACGGGCTTTCCCTCTGCTGCAGCTGTGAAGCGCTTCGGCTAGCCTCACCGACCTCCACCGCCAATGATGGGTCCTCTCTTGCTCGGTCTTCATGAAGCTCCTGATTGACAGCTGGCTCATCTTTGTGGCGGAACTGTCGGCTGGTTTGGGGTCTCTCGTCTCCTTCTAGTTGGGTTTCTTGGGCTGAGTTCCCCCGGCTGTATCGGCCCTATCGTCTTGATAAGATAGAGTGCCCTACTCCCAAATCTTAGATGTTCTTGGGCTCTGCTTCCCCCTGCTGTTTTGGCCCCTATCGCCTTGCTTAGATAGGGTGCGCTCACCCATGGCCGTTGGCCATCCTTTGTACTTCTCCTCTTGTTATTGTTCAATGAAAAATCAAAAAACTTTGCCGGATTAAAAAAAAAAGGCTTACACAAAGTGGCAATCTCCTAAAGGACTCCTACAACAGCTTCCTGAGCTTTCTACTTGAAAGAGCCTTAGTTAAATGGTAAATGAAAAATGCTGCTTCATAGAAAAGAAAAAGTGTTGCCTCTAAGTAATCCTGGCATTTACAAAATAATCACACTGCATGTAGGTCTCACTTGATTAGAAAAGTCAACTTACAATGATGGCAGGTGGGATACAGACAATTAGAGCAATTCTGGAAATGTATGCATAGACTCTGGTGCTGTCCAGTTCTTTCTTGGAGTAGATACTCCTGTAAGTGAAGGATTTGCTGGAAATCATGGCACTTATAAAGCCCGTTCAGTTGAATGATAACTCAGTCACTGATGCCATAGAGACACCTGCAATGATCTAATACAATTGAGTTATTCACAGAGCTGATGGTTCAAAGATGATATTGCAATGTATGGACAATTACATTCACATCCTTAAAGACCCTGTATTTTATAGCCTCTTGTGGAGCATTGCCGATTATTGGGATTTCAGTATGTTAACTAGCTTGTTTATGACATCAAGAAGTAGGTAACAATAAACCAAAACTCTGAATACTAGAGAAACATGTACACCTATCATGGGTTCTAATACGCTTAAAGAAAGAAGAATAGCACAGCATCAAGTGTTGACCTAAATTTATTGTTCTTGCACTTGATCTTAGTGAAATAAGCCAATGAGAGAGAACAAGGGGGAAAAGAACTTTGGAACTATGTTCCACCATCTTTTACAGGAAATGGAGACTGTTCTTCGAATGAGGCATAGAGATATGGAATACAAGAAGCTGCAAAGAAAAGGGTAAAAAAAACAATGCTTCTTGCATTCACACGGGTGATTATGAGCTAAACAAGAATGATGCTCATAAGAATAGCATGGCGCATTGGAGATGGGGGATAGGATTGTGTGCATCACAATTATGCAGAATGAACTGTATATAAACTGGCTTTTATCAATTTTTAACAAGTTGTTATCAAAGGCCAAAGAAAACTGCATATTATTAGACAGAGATGTGCATGACCGATAACCACTGGTGCCAAAGACAGCCAAAGTGACGGGGGTAACTGTTGTCCAAGGATGAACTGAGAAGCTGCAGCGTTGAAGAAAGGCTCCAGAGCTCATATAAACCAAACACTATCAGATCTTCAAGCAGCGGGCATTTTGGGTTCTTTCGAAATGCAGAACATGTCAATTTATGCTATATAGCAAACACAAACAAGAGGGAGATTACCTTTGATCATATGAGTGAATGAAACTACAACAGCAGCAAATGAGACGTTGCTGCTATCTCTGTGGTGAGGACGACGAGACCTTTGACCATCTATTTGTAGATTACTCTTACTCACAGGGGGTGTGGAGGGAGATTGCTAGGAGGACCTGTTGCGTCATTGACCAACACAATGATGTACACCACCTGTTTTTGCATTGGGCTAGACCTTGGCCCCTTAGGAGCGACACGACGGTATGATGGCTCATCATTCATGCCACTGTATGGACATTGTAGGGGAAGCGGAATAATCGGATCTTCAGGAGAGAGTCTCGTGCTAAGGACACTCTAGTTTCTTTTTTTTTTTGTGATAGAGTAGGGGAATGTGCTACTATTCTGTGTAATGTGGATTCACTTACTTCTCCCCTTTTTGGCTATCCGGGGGGCTAAGCTGTTCCACACTGTCTTGGTGTGACCTTCTCTTGTATAGGAGTTTTTGGAGTTATCTTTTTTTGGGTGGTAATGGCCTTTACTTGTACATACTCTTTTCTTTTATACATTAGAGGTACTACCTACTTCCAAAAAAATAAAAATTCTCATAGGAGTAATTTCATAATTTACACAATCACAATAATAATTTATTGGTAAATGTTGTCTACAGTACACCTGTGCCATCTAGAAACTTGCATCGTCCGAATATATCGTCCACTGTTCATCATCTACTTTGGTTTCATCTAACTCCTCCCAATTGAAATGATATTTCGTCTAACTGTTCTAACTTAGATGATATTCCATCTAACTCTTCTATATTATGAATTCTCGGAACAACAACAAATCAAGAGGGGGTGAATTGAGTTTGTCTCCTTTTTTGCAACTTTGATGAAATTAAAGAAACACGAGCGGAGTAACTAACGTGGTGCACTAGATGTATACTTTCAATTGGGGATGCAAAGGATAATTGATTTTATGATGATCGAACTATAGTGGTTAAATCCCAAAACTTAATAGTTGCGATCATACGTGATATTGGCCACTTCGGTGTCTGAGTTTGATAATTGATGGTTTTCTCATAAATGAAATAATATAAGATTGTGTATACTTACAATTTGGAGTTTTGGCATTTAACTCATTGTTAAAATAAAAAAGATCCTTTTTACATTTATATTCGTACACATATTATTAAAAATATCAATATTTTTGTAAAAAATCACATAATAGTTTTTTGCACTATTTTAAGTGACTTTTTTACATAAAAATAGTGTAAAAAGAATGGTCTTTTTGCATAATATCAATATTTTTAATGACATGTGTAAATATAAATAGAACAATGATACATTGACAATCTCTCTTCTAATGATGGTTTATATGCAAAAACTCTTTATAATTTTCATATACTATTTCATGCATAGTTTATCCGTTGTTTTATTTTTATGGCTCATATTAAGAGATTATTATATTAGATATTACGTGGTTGTCTGGTGGTTTTATTGATACCGATATGATTATTGAATCATGTTATAGGTCCAATTAAATGCATCTTTTGTAGGCATGATTTCACAGCTCAAGGAGCTGTAGTGATTGAATTCCTCCTAATTAAGTACAAGTCTACTCGGGAAAATCTTATATTTAAAATAAACTAAAATAACATAGTTTAATTCTTCTCATTCATAAATGTGATTCCTATTATATCTATAATTTTTTATTTTTAAAAATCTTATAGATTATTTTTAGATATTGTATTGTTATTTAAATAACTTATAGTCGCTCGATGTGATTTGCTTGACTCGCGACTTACAATCATTCAGGGTTATGGGTTGGGACGGGATTTTGGCATAGATATCCATGTAAATATCAACTTTGACAAATAAACCTATTACTTAGACCTTTTATCAACAATACTATTGAAATAATCCGAATGTTTATAGCTATATTCTCGTCGTAACCTCCGTCTATTTAACCAGAGTGAAATGTGGGTTAAGATAAATAATGACTAACACCTCTCTCTCTCTCTCTCTCTCTCTCTCTCTCTCTCTCTCTCTCTCTCTCTCTCATGACCACTCTAGCCACATCAGAAGATGTGGGGAGAGGGCGGAGGTCATCGAGATGGGGGGTGAGAGGGGCCACCTAGGTGGGGGGAGAGGGGGGTTGCCTACAACAGTGCAGTTACTCATGGGTGATGATCCCCTTTCTTCTTCCCATGGCCTTTAACCTATCCGACATTGCAAGAGAGGTGTCCACCCCAATTGGTACATCGATGGGGCACCCAGACGGTGCTGGCATGAGGAGGCCCCTTGGATGTCCGGTGCATTGGCGGGAAGCACAACTACACAAGCATGAGCTAGAGCCCGTCGGACTCCATGATGCATCGCTGGCCATGCCACCTCACTCTGCTCCACTCAGCCGATCACCTCCCACAATAGCTCCGGCGGCAGTCCCATCCAACTCCCCTGATGTAACGACCCGAGAATCCGATTACCGGGAAGGCCCGATAACCCGAGACTCGAACCGCCGCACCTGAAAGGGTTAAAAGGAGTTACAACAGAGTCCAGTCCAACAGAAAGTACAATCTAAATCAGTAAAAACGTACCACATGTCAAGTGAACACTCGGCCCGGCGAGCTGGCAACTGAGAACCTCCGAACAGCACCCTCGAACCTCGAAGAAGGAGAACCGCCACACCTGAAAAGTAGGGAATGAGTCTCCAAAACACAGACTCAGCAGGGATCCCGCGGAATCCCAACCAGAAACAACGGCGGTAGCGGAAAGGAAGACTACAAGAGCAACCGCAACAGTAGGAACAGTAAACCCGGTGGCTGGTCGAAACCCGACACTACAACTACTCCTACTGTACCACAAACACACCCCGAACTCACAGTCGGGGACTACCGAACTACACTAGTACCGCTTACCGAAGTAAAAATCCACGGCAACCACGCTGTAGAGGCCTGTCTCCCAGAACACGGTCAACCTGGACACACTGTCCAAAGTGCAACCATGACACCTGGTCACGGGTACCGTACGGCAAGACGCAACCTCGGTAAGGCCACTAGCACTAGTCTCACGGCGCGAAAATCGACACGCGCCACGGCGAAACAACCGAAACTCAACGGTCAACACGACCGAAAACCGGAAGGTCAAAGTCGCAGAAACTGACAGTCTGTCACTCTCTGTCCAGAACAGGAGTACCTCCCACTAGAAACAAGACCGAATGCGTCCACTGACGTCTTAGTCCGCGCCTCAGGTGTCTCCCTCCGGCCCAGCGGGAACTGAGACACCGTACAAGTAACCACAAACAAGTGACTAGCTAGGGTCACGCCCGTCGACGTGGGTCCAACCGCCCCCAACCACGTGTGCACACAGACCGTCCGTCCCTGGTCTGGCCCTCTGACCGGTTTTCCCCTCAGCCGGACTCTAGCTGCTAGACGTGGGGCCCGACGGAAATCGGTCCACAAACCGTCTCTAAGGGTAGCCTCTCCACCACTCCCTGGTGGGACCACACACGTGTAAGCAGGCTACGACTAGTGGAGGGTCACTGAAGGAGTAGACTCTCTGTGACGACCCGGATCCCGGATACCAGGTATACCCGGTAGGACTACCGAATACACGTGATACCACTTGGAACCCGCGAGGCCTCCCAAGAGCGGTAAAGCTCCGAAGGGAAAAGGGATTGTCGTGTACTACATTGAACTGACAGATATAGCAGCAAGCAATTAAATTTCATTAGAATAGTTTGCTAAAGTAGCAGAAATAAAATTACATTTTAATTAACAGATTTTAAACAATTATATACCTAGAGTCAAGTCCAAAGGAAAGACAGCAAGTCTACCAAGTACAGTCGACAGAAAAGAAAGACGTACCGAAAAGTCGGGGGAAGTCCGACGGAGGTACCAACTGGTAGCTACGACTCGAACTCCAGGACCTGCGGAAGCAGAACGAACACATCACCCCACCTGAAAAGCAGGGGTGAGCCTCGTGTCACTGGCTCAGTAGGGGTCACGCGGATCCCCACTGAAAAACGCGCAGTAACATAGAACAACAGGAATAGCAGCAAGAAACAGCACTAGAAAGCTGTAAAAGAAAGGGAAGCAGGAGTAGGGAACATGTAAGGATGAGGGGAATAACCCGAACAGGCAAGCAGGCCTAGAAAGGGAAAGAGGAGTAAGGAGCAACGAGGAAAAAGGGGAAAAACCACGCACAAACGTCCCAACCTACACCTACAACAGGCATGCAAAAGAAAGTCTAGAAAAGACCCAGACAGGCACAGACAACACGACCGGAGCATCGTGTACAGGACAGGACACAGACCTCGAGTACAGCCACGGAAAGGCCAACCCGGACAGGTCACAACAAACCCCACAAGTGTCTCGACTAACCGCTGCGTACCACCAACGCGAACCCGGCCAAGTCGCATACCCACGCGGAACCACAAGTACAAGTACTAGTCAGGGTTACGCCCGTCGGCGTCAGTCCTCCGCCCCTGACCACGTGTGCACACACCGGCTCCTGCATAGAGTCAGACCTCTAGCTAGTTTTCTCCCCCCGTAGGACGCTACGGTAACCGCAGGAGCCGACGGAAACTAGCTTACAAACCGTATATCGGGGTCACCTTTCGACTGCTGCACGTCTAGAGCGACGTAAGGAAAAAGCTCGAAACGCGGCGCTGAAGTACAGACAGTCGAACATGCACTGTCACCCGTACCTCAAACACCAAAGGCAACACAAGAAACTCCCGACAGACTCGAAAACGGAGTCTTAGCCTTCGCAGAAACGTCGACCGACATCCACGAAGAAAGCGGCCAGACCACGGGAACAACAGACAACCCTAACCTAGACCGACACACACACAGCCACGCCACAAACCTACCTCTAACAGCCCCTAACATCACCTAGATGGCCCAACACAGAACAAAACAAACCAACGGCCATTACGGCCACAAGGACTGTAACGGCCTAGCACATGCGCGTTACACCGCTCTGACGCGCCAGGACAGGGGCGTCAGGGCCAACAGGCTCAAACCCAAAACGCGAGCCACGAAACGGTCCAGGGCGGACGCGTTACAGCAGCCTAACGCGCGAGCACAGACGCGTTACGCCCACCTAACGCGTGAGGACAGGCGCGTTACACCAATCGACCCAAAACAACAAAACAGGGTGTAACGGCCTGGGACAGGCGCGTTACACAACCTGACGCACTAGGGCAGGCGCGTCAAGGGAACCGACTCACCCAAAACGCTAGACGACAAAACAAGCGTGACGCACCTCCCCTGGGCCGTCACACTCCCAAAATCACGAAGAACTAAAAACGCCCAGACGCTGTGACGGTTTGTCGTAGGGCCGTCAGAGACATGTGACGGTCTCTGAAACGACCGCTACACCGGTCACGGCGGGAAAACAGTGGAAACGCCAAATCGGGCCGTTCCACGCCCCATTCACGCCGAAGAGCAGGGGAGACAAACCTAGACGACGAAAAACAACTCTAGGAGGCTCAAAAGCCCACATGCAAGCCCTAAAACGAGAGATCGGGGCGATTTAGACAAATCGACCCAAAGTGGGTCACCGAGGTTCCCGGACTTCTACCGGCCTCGAATGACAACCGATCGACACGAAACTTACGTGAATGGGATCCAGACATCCCAACGGTCAGTTTGACACTAACCACATCACAAATGGTTGCCGTTTTCCGGCAAACCCTGAAAACCCCAAAAACTACTGTTTTCACTAAACTGGCCCGATCTCCCCCGATCGAGCACCAAACAACGCACAGAAGCAGGGAAAACGTGCAGAAGGAAGTGGCGGTCCATCTCTCTACCTCCACCGAAGAAACCGTGCCCCGAAGGGACTAAACCACGCCGAAAACCACCGAATCACGAACGACGCCCTCTCGGAATCCACCGAGGGATCGCGCCCACCACGCTCCATCCGCTGCTCCTTCCCACGAACCGATCACTCGAGCACGTCCACACCTCAGCCAGCTCCGCAACGGTGCGCGCCCCGCACCGAACGGACCAGAGACGGGAGAGAACGGAGTGAGATAGCGTGAAGTTAAAAATGAGCAGGAGAGATAGTGGAGTTGAATTTATAGAAAGAATTTAGGAAATTTTCCTAATTTTCGAAAAATCCGATTTTTGGCCCGGTCTCAGAAAAATACGCAAAAATAGTCAAAACGATCGACTCGAAGAGTACATCGCCAATGTGTCGTCCACGAGTCGATGAATTGAGAAATAAACTCATCGCAGGGTTCCGTAACTAGTACGAGAGAAAAACCCACACAGATCGTAAAACTCAACTCGGGAGTCACAAAAGCGAACCGAAACTCACCGAAAAGGATCTGAAAGATCCAATAAAGATCCGGGACATTACACTCTCAACTCAACGGAAAACAACGTCCGACCCCGACGACGTACGGGGACCATCCCACGTACCAGCACCGTCGCACGGTGACCACAGTCGGAGAAGAAACGGGACTCACAGTCCACGGGCCGCACGCTCGGCCACGCAGAAACGCAGAACCACGGTTCCCAAAGCAGCTCACAGGCCGCCAAACCAAATCCCACTCTCAGGGAAAGGCGAGAACCCTCCAGCCCCATGCTGGCAACTGGACTCACAGTCCAAGGCCATACGCATGGCCCACGCGGAAAGCACAGAAGCATGATTCCCAGGGCAACGAACAAGTTGCCACGTCGATAACTGGACTCACAGTCCAACGCCAAACACATGGCCCACTCGGGAATCATCTTCCAGGAAAACTCACGGCATGCGGGGAGACCCCACCGCACCCCCACCGACACACGGTGACTCGGGCTAGCGTAACACGAAAGCCCGACACGCGAGAAGTCACCCAGACTCTCAAACCCACGGGCACGCTAAACGAGATAGCACGGTCCTCCCAACACCCTCAAAACACGGACACAGAATCCCACGGGTGTCTGGGGCACTCACGAGACCGCAGGTCGACCATTGGGTCCCAACCGAGTCGACCGGGGATCCACACATCGCGGAACAAGGCGGAGAACACGAAAACTCACCTCGGCGCAACACAGAGCCTGACGGTCTAACCTTGGGCCGTCACAGTTTGTAACAGTCCAAGCCTCGACCGTCACAATCACTCTGACGCACCAACAAAGGGCCGTCAGACGCTCGGTGCAAACCGGTTGTGACGCGCCTACCTTGGTGCGTCACGGTCTCTGACGCGCCAGTCCTAGTGCGTCACGGTCTGTGACGCGCCAGCCCTAATGCGTCACAAGACAAAATGAAACCAACTGTGACGCGTCCCGCTCGGTGCGTCACAGGCTAACGGACCAACTCTGGTGTGTTACAAGGTAGGAACGCGTATGCTCTGACGCACCCACACAGGGGCGTTACAAGGTTGTGACGCGCCAACCTTGGTGCGTCACAGACCTTGACCCCGAACGGTCAAAACCAACGACCGAAAGCCAACGGTCAGATCGTCCCTGACGGTCCAACCCAGGCGCGTCACAGCGCCGTGGCGGTCTATCGTGGGACTGTCACACCCACAAACCACAAAAAGGCTAACGGGTCCTGTGACGCACCCACCCGGGGGCGTCACAGGCTGTGACGGTCACTGGAAGGACCGTCACACCCGTCCGAGCGCGAAACGGCGGGAAACGTCCCGAAAACGTCCCACGCCCCCATACCTCCACGGGAGAGGGGGAAAACAAGGGAGAAGCCCCCAAATAGCCCCTAACATGCATCTAAGGCCTCGGATCGGCCAAAAACACAATGAAACGGGAGATCGGCTCACGAGCCCTAAAATATGGATTTTCCCAAAAATCCCCGATTACGCCCGCTTGGCTCACCACGGCCTACAAAACTCGCGGGAAAAGAAGTGCACGAGCTGGGGGTCCATCTCCCTACCTCCACCGAAGATTTCGCGCCCCGAGCTCGCCGATCCACGAAGAAAACGCCGTGAAACCCTCGCTGCTTCACGAACCCGTGGCCGAGCTTCCACGCGCCTCCACCGCCTCGATCCTCGCCCGCGCCGCCTCCGCCTCGCCCCCACCTCGCTCCGTCGGCCGTCGGAGAAGAGAGGGGAGAAAGAGGGCGTGAGAGAAGAGAGAGGGAGGGAAGAGAGAAATGAGAGATGGGGAGAGAGAAAAAGGGAGGTTAATATATATAGAAAAACCCAAAAATTGCAGAGATTCAGAAAATTACGAAAAATTACCTCCCCGATCCTCGGAAAGAACACAACGCAGTGGTACTGTCCCGGAGTCGAAGAACGCCACGGTTCGCCCTGCACAGAGTTCCGAAGGCACATCAGGGAAAAACACGTGTAAAGCACAAAATACACTCCGAGACCCACTAAAAGATCTTAAAAAAAAACCTGGGGCATTACACCTGACCTCCCTCTACGTCCGGTCCCACATTGGGCAGCGAAGACGACAACGACGCCGCCGATCTATCATGCACTCGCTCTTTCCTCCACGTATCAGAGGACCGCCTCCTGGATATCCTTCCAATCCCATCCCGCACGATTCCCTTAAGGCTCATCCCTCCCCCTACCTACCACCCCATGCTTCACTGCTTCCACCACAGTCCGTAGTGAGGAGCAACGATCTTGGTGGTGAAGCCGCATTAATCCCTCTCCTTCTCCACCTCTATCGTAGAGCACCCCCACCAGGATTTCTAGGGTTTTGAGGAGTGCCGATTTCCTCTTCCTCTATGCTCCTCCACACTACTACCTTTACTTCTCTCTCTCTCTCTCTCACTCTCTCTCTCTCTCTAGTAACGGGAGTATTTTAGATATTTCACATATCTTAACGTTTGTGGTCACTTATTCCTCCTAATAGTCGCATGGCGTTGACAGCCTGGAACCGTAGGGATATAATCGCAAGCGTTTGAGCTCTATGAATGATATTTTTGACAATAGATCTAAACGAGAGATTTATTTGATAAAAATGATATTTATAAAAATATCTTATATGTATACCCCTCACTTCCATGAACGGCTGAAAATGTCCCTGAATACTTGTAAATAGTTGTAATTATACATTTATTATTCTAATAACACCAAAATATAATACTATAAATATTAATAGATATGAAAAGTCAAATATACCAGTAAGATATGTGCTCCCATCCAAGGTTTGTCACATCGATCTGTGCCAGTGTGTACCAGCTATGCGTGCCAACACAGAATCGACACGCCAGCACATCGGTACAGATGTAATCATATCCTATGCAAGCATGGCAGAGATGATGACAACAACCAACGGGGCACGGGGAGGCCAGCCGAAGGTGGCAGCAGGCTAGGTAACCATAAGAGGGGTGAGGCTAGAGGGTAGACCAGTGATTGTGGCACCGCGAGAGGAAGGTGGGCTGAGGGCTGCTGCCGGTAGGGTGGTGGCAAGTCAGGGCAAGCGGCGGTGGGCACTGAGGTGTATGACGAAGGGGGTCTCGAGAGGGGTGGGGGGGAGGAAACAGAATGGGGGGTGGGGTTGCTGTTCAAGGAAGGAGGAGAGTTGGGGGTGGAGGAGTTGATGCGATGGGGCTAGTGCGTAGGTGAGAGAGTTGGAAGATGGAGGTGAGGGTGGTGGCAGTGGTCGGGACAATGGCAGAGAGAAAGGGAGAGGGAAAGAAGGAAGAGGGGTGACATTCTCGAGTGCGGAAGAAGAGGCGTGTGGCTCGACAGTTCGGCCAGATTGGGAGAGGAGAAGAATAGGGAAAAAAAATGCTTGCAGCATGGGCAGTACCATATCGTGCCAGTGGGAAATTGGTGCGCCCAGATCGATGGCACAGCAAACAGACAAACGCTCGTTCCATTTAACCTTATAAATGTGCAGACCTCATCAGAGATCCCAGAGACCCTGCTACTGATTCATGTATGACAATAAAAATTTTCCCCACACCCTTATGACACTTGAAGATTAATTCCGGGAACTACGTTTCATGAGCGAACATCAAGGTTGCATTCATTTTTTTTAAGGAGAGAAATCAAAGGTCCTAAACTAATAATCTCATCGTAGATAAAGGCATAGGAACTCGGACATTATGAAGCTAAACATCAAATGATTTTGTTTCTAGCTGAGAACATACCAAATGTTTCTTTTCTCGGTGAAAACAACAGAGGCCATTTGTTTTTGCTATGATTTTTTGTAATATTTTACATTTGTCATAATTCATAAATTGTCGTATTGTATCATATTGATCTGACTTAGTTGACCGGTACCATATCGATGATGACCCGATACTAATGATTTGTTTAGACAGAAGAAGATCTTGTAAAGCCCATCAGGGAGAAGGATGACCATGCATCTACAAATGAACTAAAGAAAAATTCTACCCGCTGAAGGAGCACACAATGCAACTGACAACTGAATACCTTTCAAAAGGCAATTCACACGGCTCAAGTATATATGGTGGAAAGAAGTATACATAGGGGTGCCATTGAGAATCTCAAGAAGATCCTTTTAAAATGACTTTTTTTTGGTGCGTTTGGAACAGATCGATGAGAGAAATTTTAGAGATTTTAATCATTAAAACCTCTCCTCCTCTAAATTTTTTTTAAAATATCTCAATGTCTCATCTGCTTTTATTTTACGGTGAGTTTCGAGATTTAGAGAGAAAGATAGAGAAAAAAGGAAGAGAATTTAAAAATCTCTAAAATTCATCTAAAAGATGCTTTTTCTCTTTCTAGAGGATTTTTAAAAATCTCTGAATCCGTTCCAAACGCACCCTTTCTCTCTGTCCGTGCTCCTCCTCCTCCTATGCACAGTGCACACGTGTAGGCAACCTCCCAGGGTTGCTGAGAGATATCATGCAGAGAGCCCTTCCTCTCCCCAGTTTTGACCCTTCATCCACTTATTCCCTTCTCCTAGACCCTTCGTGGGAACTACGCCACTTGATCCCAAATAAACCCGGATAACATACCTTCTTCAGCTCCAAAAGAGTAACTCCACGACCAACCTTCGTCACCACCTTCTTCAAATCATCCTCTGCCCAGTTTCTTGGAACATTACCAATGAAAATCCGATGTTTTGCCTGCGATGCAGACTTTGACCTTCTTCCCCTGCATAACAGCATGATCATAGCTAAGTTATATGATGTTTGGGACTAGAAACAAATAATAAAATAGATCCTTTTCCACACAGCTTGAGAAAAATTAGTACATGAATATGTCAGAAACAGCAAAAGCACCGCAAAAGGATTTCAAGAAGAAACGTTAGTATTGCAAAAACTAGATGCTTGCCTTGAGCTCAGCGTTATTCAGATCCTTAATGGCCTTGGAAGCTATTTCTTTAGTTCTATAAGTAATGAATGCATAGCGTTTGTTATCCGCTGATTCCTTCCCTTTCATTACTCTAACCTGTCAAAAAAGCAGAGAAACTATAGTACAGGAGGAAAGGAAACAAATTAGAGCATATAGTCAAACCTATATGGGGGGAAAAAATACCTCGACAACTTCACCAATAGCCTCACAAAAGCTCTTCAAATCTTCTTCAAAGGAATCCAGTGGGATGTTGCCAATGTAAACCTCAGAGCCATAAGGAGGAAGAGCAACATGCTCTGCATGCTTGTCCCGCTCGTTGTCTTCTTCCTCGCCATCTTACATTTCATCACCATCAACAGACTGTGCCACTGCAGCTTCCCCCTTTTCATCTTCAACATCCTCTCCCTCTTCCGCTTCCTCTTCCACCTCTTCCTCCATTTCCTCCTCTATCTCTTCATATTCAACCTCTTCTTCCATGGAATCTTCCTCAACACCATTTTTTTCATCCAAATTCACCTGCTCTTCTATTTTAACAGGCTTGGCAGATTCCTCTGCCTTGGTCGCTGCAGCTTTTGGTCTCCCCCTCGGCATATTATGTATCTGGAACAGGCTTGCAAGGCGACTGAAAAGGAAACAGGATCCAGAAGCATTTGCAAGGGGAGTACACAGAAACGGAAAGGTGGAAAACAATAGAAAGGCCAACGACAGTTGCAGACTAAGAATCTTGATTGGATCTGTGCCATGAGATATGGCTAAAAGGAACTTCAATGTGGAAGCGGAAGATTTTCGCTAATGGGGTAATAGCTGCAGAAGTTATAACAGAGACAGAGATTTCTCGAATGATAATCAAGAAGATGATGCTAAACAGGTGCAAAAAGTGAAGATATGTATTCGAGAGTTAGATACCAAACTGCGAACCAAAAATGCTCTCCACTTACTTTATGTGTCTATGAATGTGATCCAACACTAAAAAAAACAAAGAAAAACAGCAGAAGTTACATGAGAATCAAGAAACCAAATACCACATCAAAAAATTACAAGCTGCTAGAACAAAGCTACATGTATATCCCACTGACTTTGTTTAACAGCAGAAAGAATGGAAACAAAACAGTTAAGATTGGGCAGTATCAATGATATAGCACTTTCCTGCAGCTTCTCAACTAAAAATGACATTTGAAGATAAGTTTCAGCAGTTGACTGAACCCCAATGAATGACATAAGAAAGCTACAGGAGATTACACATGTCAAAGATTGTAGAATGTTGTGATATGTGACAAACCGCTTTTAATATGACCTGGTGGATTATCATTTACAAAATCCAATTATCCAATTTTCCCGAGATGGGGGAATGGAGAAAAATATCCATATTACAAGGGTACTTAGGGTTTTCAAAACGATACAAAGGAGTTATTATATTGGCCATTTGGATGTTAAACATCATGCTTTTAGCATATTTGAACCATGGTAAATAATGAAGTGAAATCTCAATCATCAGCCCAATATGCTTTTAGCATATTTCAACCATATTGTATTGGTTCCTACGTTCTCATATGTTTACTATGGTCAGTAAACTATACAAGTTTCTCAAGGAACAAAAACTATATTATGGGTACAAGCAGAAACATAATTAGGATGCATTGCCTTTCACATGAAATCGGGAACAAGATTGGCGTTTTACATATTCCTGTCAATTCTGACTTTGAGCTATAAGACTATCATGTACAAGCGTACACATCAATAATATACATATAGCCTCGTCTATTTTCTTTCCATAGACTTCCACTTTGCTTCAACATATTAACAAAATTTCCGTTTTTACTCACACAGGTTTCCACACAAATAGGTAACAGTGCAATTTTATAAGACGTCAATCTGTCAAGAGATTATCACAATTCACAACTTCAAACTCTGGAAGGATTGGTAATTCTGCCTCACAGAAGCTATTCAATGAAGAATACTCTTCCATCAGTCGTGACTGATTAGATTAGATTTCCAATGTAGAAATAATCCCTAGTAGAAAAACTTAGGGATTTGAACCAGCATCAATGTGAGCCATAGAACAGTTCTTGTTATTCGTGTGAAGCTCATGATAAATAAAAGTCCATATATGCAACAAAATTTCATCAACGACACCGACCAAAGAAAATTAACATAGATGAGATGTAAGATAAGAAACACATTCTCCATTCTTATAAATCTTTTCATGCTCCCCATGAGTTACATGCCATGTGAATGTGTTTCTGTCAAAAAAGTAGGTTACAGGGACATGAATACATAGGTCGGGCAGTAAGAATTGTAAGATCAGAATGAAGGGCATTGATTAATACATCTTAACATGAAACCTAGGAGGGCATTCTTTAAATGGATAAGAACAAAAAAAAAGCATGGGTCAATATTGACAAGTACACACGATGGTAGTATCTCATGTTCATGGTCATTGATGTCATGTTTTCTTGTATCAGTGTCAACTCAAGAAGAAATACACTCATGATTTTGTACTATAATAATGTTTTACGAATCTGGGAGAACAAACGGTGAAAGAAAACAAGGGGAAGAATTTTCAAGTTAAAGTTCACAACCAAGGAATTTTCCTTCCAGCCTTGACAGAGTCCCCAAAAACTTTGGCACAAATGAGAAAGAAATGCTGTGAACTATCCTATTTCCACACAGTTCTAGATGAATTGCCATCTTGCCATAGAGGAAGAAAGAGGAAACGCAATGGATCATCAGCTCAGACAACCGAATTCATCTTCCTAGGATTAGAAGCAGGGCCAGAATAGACTTGCATTTGCAGCAGTTCCATGTTAATGAACAAAAAGATTTGTCACAGACAAAGATGCAAGTGCTAGACAGCTCGACACAGGCTAGCTAACCAGTCCCATCAACATGAAACGCAGAAGAGGCAGTGTAGTGTATCATCAACATCTGCTGAGCACTTAGCAGCAGTTATATTGCTCATAAATACCATGAAATAAAGATCCTTTAAATTTTAGTATCAGTTTCAACATAAAACAATTAAAGCAGAACTACCAACCAAAGTGAAAGCATGATACTTCTCTATCAAAACGCACTAGAAACAAGTCATCGGTCGGAAACCCCATAAAAGATTGCTTCCCCTTCCAATCGGTACCCCTTCAAAATGCTTCCTTTCTTCCCATAATGGAATAGATTTATCCGTACAAAGCTCAAACAAAGCCAAAATATCTTTTTTTTTACGTTTCTGACATACCCAGTTTGTCCCCCCTCGTGATCCCAGAAGGACCCTGTAAAAGAACCGCACAAAAAAGCCGAAATCCCACCGAGTTCTAACAGAAATAATCCAGTCACCGGGGACTCGTCTTATCCGGCGGGAAGGGGGAGGACCCATTCGGCTTCGAGGCCGACGCGGCAGCCGCCTCCGCCTCGACGAGCTTCCGAATATGCTCCTGAAGGACGCGGACCCTCTCTTCCGTCTGCCGGAGCTTCCTCCACCGCCACGTAATGTAGATGCCCAACCCGCCGTAGACGAAGATGTATGAGGCCCAGACGTATGGGTACGTCTCCGCGTGCTCCCTGATCTTGTGCCACCGATCCTCCACCCTGTCCATCCAGCCGCCGGAGCGTGCCGGCGGCGGACCCCCCTCCCCGCCATCGCACTGCTCGGCCGCCATTGACGCCGGTCTTCCTCTTCCGAAATGGCGAAGCAGACCGATAGAATATAGGCAGTGGCGGAGCCAGGGGGGGTCAAGGCGGGGGCAATTGTCCCCCCCCCCCCCCCCGACTTGGTAAATTTTTCATTCTCTCTTTGCTCGCTCTCTCTCTCTCTCTTTACATTTGCCCCTCACCCCTGTTAGATTTTTTAGACCTATTAGATATCTATCGATGGTGGATATCTAGGTTTTACGATTAAGTTAAAATATCTATCGATGGTAGATATTTATCACCCACATTCATTGGTTGGTTATTTAACCGTAAATCGACGATGAAAATTTTATTTTGTATGATAGAAACCTAAAAGAGGCAAAGAGGATAAAAGTAGCACAATAGAACCGTAAAAAGTATTGCGGCTGTCGGCTGAGAAACTTTGTCTGTAGCTATGTAGGGTTATTTTTTGATGGTTAAGTATAAATAAAAAAAGACTATCGGGCTGTGCATATGGTTGATTTGCAGGCTTGTAGAAGGTCTCTCCGACCCCCATGTCTCCCCCCCCCTCACACCCCACTCCACTCTACTCTAACGAGTTTCTATGTCAATACGGTGAGTTTTCTCCCTTGCTCAGTTCTCATGTTATCTATTTAGTGACTTTTGTTGAAATCGTAGGGCTTTACCATGAGATTTTACCTTGGGAAGATATTTCATTCAGGACTATGATTTTATCTTTCTTTTTAATTCTTGTTTCGTATATTTTCAATCACGGAGATTTTACATGTCTCAGTAGTTTAACCTGGTTCTCCCTCTCAGTTATTCCTATTTATGATTCATTATCTCGAGTATATAATACAAAGTCAACTCCCACTCGTCGGAAACACTGCACCTGATTTTGAAGTTGAAGTAATTTTTGTGGTGATCAATGAATGAAGGATAAGTTTGTGACATATATTAAAAAGGAGGTATTCGAGAGTATTGACAATGAGACAATAATGTAACGCTTTTAGAATATGAAGATCTGTCGTGGATAACTCACTTATAAAATATCTTCTATTTGAACGAAAATAAATAATTTTTATTATATTAATTATATTTTATCCCCCCTTTCAAATATTTCTGGCTCCGCCACTGAATATAGGGATCCCGTGGCCTTTCAGTCGGTCACTCCCTCTCCTTCGGTTCTTCAGCGATCCCTCACCTCTCCCTTGTCCTCTCTCTGTTCTCTCTCCTCACCCTCGATCGTCACTCTTATTTTTCTCCCATATCATTTATCGCATTGAGATTTTAGACTTTAAAAATTTTATCATCAACATTAATACCATGTTAAAACTAATTCTCCAACAAATACGACATTATTTGCGTAACAGATTTTCTCCCTCCTGAATTTCTATCATTTGACCTAAAAGAACATTCTAATGATTAATTTTTCAACTAACACAAAATAGGAAATGAAAAAGCTCTATGCTCAAAGGGCCTACAAACATAACCTTCGAGGTTGATCTATGCATGGAAGGACATGCAATCCCAAAGGAAATTGCTAACAAACGAACGAGAGAGCTTATGGTTCAGTGATAATATCATCTCTATCTTACGAGAGAGATCTTAAGTTCAAAATCTATCTTTGGCAATTGGAGCAGAGAAGGGATTTCAAGGCCCACTTTGATAATCGAGTGAGATTGTTGTTGAATACACCATTCACCTTAACCATGCAAATGACATGTTATACGTAACACACGCTCAAATGAGAAAAACCTCTCTAATTCACCTTAACCGTGCGAATGACATGTTATTCGTATCACATGCTCAAATGTGAAAACCCTCTCCAGGTAGAAGATGGTGCTAGGGGACGTCTTCAGGGTGCCAGATGACCCCTCCCTTCTTGTTCGTCGGCACCCCCCTCCCCGTCCCCTTGTGCCGCCGTGAAGCTCCCTCCCCCTACCGCCGTCACACTGCCTCCCCCTATGCCGCCGTCAACCCCCCCTCTCTCTCTCTCTTACTCAGTAGTGGATTGACCGAGGGTGTATTATTCATTTAACACCTAGATAATGAGAATATAAGAATCTTTTTAAATTATTCACTTTCTTGTCAACGGAATTTAACTACAATGATAGTAGTGTATTATTTGATTTTACACAGTGATATATCTGTTAATAATTTTTAAGAATAATATTTTTAATAAATTTATTTTTAAAATGGTTTATTTGTCAAAATATTTTTTAAAATCTCATTTGAAAGTTTGCATTGAAAAGATTTTGAATTTTGGTTTCGCAAATGGGGCCATCGTAGAAGTATGTTAGTGAAAAGATGTCAAAAAGATGTGAAGGGTAGAAGGGATCCTTACTTTTCAAAACTCAACTTTTCTCCTTCAAGAGTAACCCAAGAGTTGATTTTCTCATGAATTCAAGAGAGAGAAAAGAATGCATATCTCTTTCTCTCTTCCTCTTTAGAATCAAAATATGCACAATTTTACTCTATTTGAGAACGCTCATGCACTTGTCGTGGATTCTCGTGATTGAACTATGAACCACTGAGTGTTTCCAAACGCACCCATGTCTTATTCCTCTGGAGCAGTTCTCCCCTACCATATAATGGAAAAGAAAAAGAAAAAAATTAACTGGCTACCTAGGGTCCAGAGAGCAAGCCTTGCAATTGAAGAGCCCACCAGATAAACTCCATAAAAACAAACAAACATAAATGTGTTAAGCCCGATTTCCTTGAATCGGACCAAATGTGTAGTGTTAGGTCTATTTTTTAAAAAATATTTATTTAATTTTTAATTTATTTGGGTCGATAGAGATGTGACTTGTACGATACATTAGGAGGCCGTGGATCCCATCTCGTAACAATTTCAAAAAAAAACAATTCGTGCACAATTACCCCAGGTGTGCAACAATTATTTCTCTAGCTAGGGGAGGTGGCCCATGAGCAATTAAGATAGTATTCCATTAATAGAGTTTATATTTATTCGTTACAAAAAAAAATAAATGTGTTAATTCAGTTGAGGACCAATTTTAAAACAGGAAAAGGTTACCTCCTAATTAATTTGCTAGAGCAACTATCATCCGTTAGATTAAAAATGTGTACGCCATCAATACTCATAACTTTTATCCTTTATGAACTGATATGTTGTGGGTTCTTTATTACGAATCCTTCAAGAGAATCGTGGGCTCGTTAATTAATATAAATCCTCCTTAATAATTATCTCCTCGATCATAGTCTAAGTTTTTTTTTCATTCATATCAACAAAGAAGATGCAGTAACTAATTAGATCGCTTTCTACGATTTACCTTAACACATCTCTACTGTTTTTCTTAATCACCCCCTCCCTCCGATCTATGGTCTTTCGTATACACACGCGAGTTTTTTTCAGTTCCTTTTTTCTTTTTTCAATTTTATTATATTAATATAGCTGCAGTTAGCTTACCCATTTTGTCTTTCATCGTGGCAAATACAATTTTTTGGAAAATCTGTATTTTCTCTTTGGTTTTTAGGGTAAATTGGACCCGTAGAATTCGGAGAAAACATGTGTAATTGATAGGAACTATTATTCTTTTAATCCAAGCAAATTAATTATTTAACTTAATTCGGAGAAAACATGTGTAATTGATAGGAACTATTATTCTTTTAATCCAAGCAAATAAATGATTTAACTTAATTCTGCGAAATGAAGCAATGTACTATGCAAATCGAATTTGCTCAATTGGGACTCAATTTGTTTATATTGCTAATATATATAGTTATAGTTAAACCCAAGGATCTACGGGGGCATTCGTCACCCCTCCCCACCTTATGCGCTTTAGTTTAATATTTAAGCGTTTGAAACTAATTAGTTATTTCCACTCCTCCCCCACTTAATTAATTAAGTTTGATCATATTTGAGTTATGATATCAAGTTAAAGAAAATACAAGTGATGATTGTACCTTTGAAACAATAACCACAGAAATAATCTTTTAAAATTTTAATTGCTCATATACCTTGTTAATTAATAGCATACCTACCCGAATCAATCTCTTTAATTAAGACTAATTCCCTATCTCTGAAATATTATATATATGATGGATGTGCTCTTCATTTATATGGTTATTCGAACAATACAAATAGAATGATTTTTAAGACAGATTTTTTTGGAATATTCGACTAAACTCCATTGAAAAACTTACAAGGGAGAGAATTTTTCCTTATTACACTATGAAAAATTACGTAAATAACTTTCTAGAAAAGTTTCTAAGTCATGCCCTGCAATTGGTATCTCGCTATTTTTATCGGGTAGAAGTGAGTATTTCATAATTGCACCACAAATGATGTATATATATATCTGTGTGTGTACGCGCGCATATATATATATATATATATATATATATATATATATATATATATATATAAGAGAATTCTTTTGATATCAAGAAACAGAAGATATCTTTTCATCATCTACAATACATGTATGTGCCTAAAACATGGCAAATTAAAGATATGTAGAAGACCAGACAAGATAATCGCCATCAAAATTACATAGAACCAAGAGAACATGTCACTTCCCTAATTAAGCAGTCTAGTATGTATATATATATATATATATATTAATTGTTACAAAATATACAAGTATTGTTCCCTGATATTGACTGCCATGCATGTCACCAATATTTATTAATTACTAAATATAGAAGTCTTGGATGCCCTGTATCTTGAGGTAGTCAGCGCCTCCCTCTCTGCAACGATGTCTTAGCAGTGGACACCCTAGAATATGGAACTTCAGTAATGAGGGTGGCAACCCCCCATCTGGCAGGAAATGGATTTCTGGGCAGTTCTGTAACCAAAACCCCTGGAGTGAAGGGAGGGTGTGCAAGCTGGAAGGGAGGTACCGGAGCTTATGACAGTCGATAATTGTCAGTTGTTCGAGGGAGATGAGGTGCTTCAACCCGTCTTCTTCCACGTCGGTGAAGGATATAAGCTTGTGGCAGCGGACAATCGTCAGGTCCCGTAGGAAGGGGAACCTCTTTGTCTTCTGAGAGTGCTGGAAGAACCACTCCAGAAGTGATCTGTCGTCGGTGACGAAATGTTCGAGTTGCCAAGTGTGACATCCAGAAGTGCACGAGTCCTCCTCAAGGGAGGAGGAAGCCAAGCTCCTGCAGCCAGTGATGGTCAGGTCTCTGATTGCGGTCAGCTGAATCCTAATCTCCACCGGTAGCTCCTTCAGCTTGCGGCAGCATTTGAGAGCAAGCGTTAGGAGGGAAGGGAAGAAGACCACCACCTGCCCACATCCCTGATCAGGAGTTCTCGTCTCTTCCTCCAGTATCCCTGCTGCATCCCACACCTCCCATTTTGGCATAAACTCAAACTCTAATGTCTCAAGGGAAGGGAAGAAGACCTCGCCAGCTTGTTGGTGGTGGCACTGGTTGCCATCAAGAATGCTATTATTATTGATGCCCAGGAATCCAGTGCCCACCTTCTTCACACGAGATGCTTCCTCTATCCTCAAGTGTTTAAGGTGGGGTAGCCGGCCTAGCGGTGGCAGATGCTCCCATCCTGTGCACCCCAGGAGACTCAGGTTCACCAGATTGGAGAGTGGGAGTGACGGTTCCATCATCCAGTTCGGGAGACGGATGCCACAAGTGCCGTTGATGACCAACTCTTTGAGGTTTGGTGGAGGTCGTAGGGCTTCAAGTACCTCACTCTGTAGTGTACCGTCCACTGGTTGTTGTCGAAGAGGACCATACCACGACAAGTGTAGCCCCTCTAGATGCACCTTGTCCTTCAAGCAAGCCACCTCGGCCTCTCCCTTACTTTCCACCTCCTCGATTCCGCCAATTCTAAGAGACCCTCGAAGACAGTTCAAGCCTTTCAACTCCACTATCTTCCTTCCATCTGATCTGGCGACTTCGAACAGCTCCAATTCTTGAAGAGAAGTCAATTTCCCGAGCCTAGGTATACTTGAGATTAAAAATGGGTCTCCATAAAGATGCCGCAAGTTAACCAGCTTGCTCACACCTTCACTAGCTAAACAAATGCGACCCGACCACAGTGTTTGAAGGTTGCACAAAGTGCCCGAAACCAGATCATCAGGCATGTGTTGGATCACAGTTTGCCAAAAGTTCAAGTACTTGAGAAGCTTACAATATTTAATTGACTTTGGGAATTCTGAACATCCACCCTCCAATAGCAGCACACGGAGGTACTTGAATTCCGCCAAGAAATCCAAGTCAATTGCCTCCCCCAAGCCAATGAGGTGCAAAGTACGTAATTTGTGGAATTTGCGGAGTTTCTTAACCTCCGTTGATTGTAAGCTACGACATGAAAATGACAAGTGGCGAACTTGTTCCTCCTGGTCACCTGCAGATGCCATACAGTTCTCTATCCTGTCATTCTCACTCACACGCTTCCCCGATTTAAACACTTTCTGGGCATAATCATGGATAATGTCATGCATCACATACTCCTCATTAATGAACTGAAAGAAAGAACTGCGATACAGATCTTCAAAATAATCATCCCCAGTGTCTTCCAACTCTCGACCATTTTCAAGCTTGACATAACTCTGTGCCATCCACATCAGGACCAAATCCTTCCTGTCAAACCTGAAGTCTTTGGGAAATATCCCGCAATAAGCATAACACAATCTCAAGCGCGGAGGTAGGTGCCGGTAGCTCAACTCTGTTACTTTAGTAACTATGCATCCCTCTGCAGTCAGTGGCCACTCTGTACTATTTAAAACCCATTCCCACTTCCTTACATCATGCAAATGTGCACCCAAGAAGCCTCCTATCATTGATGCTGCTAGGGGCATACCTTTCAACTTCTCCACTATCTTTCTGCCTATCCCTTCTAGACGGTGATGATCTCTCTCAGACTTCACACCTCGAAATGCCCTTCTTTCAAAGATCCTCCAACAATGGTCATCCGACAACCGATCCAACTCGTGTATCGACACGTGGGGGCCCTTAGTCTTGGCCACGTCCAACTTCCGTGTGGTCACAACAATGACACTCCCTTCCCTTGCATCAGACAAAGGTACCCATAAGTCATTCCACTCTGTAGGATTGTTGTTCCAGACATCATCCCAAATGATCAAGAATCTATGCTCGCGAACTTTTTCTTTTAGACGCGCTTGGAGACCACTTAAAGTCATGTTAATGCCAGTGCCCTCATCCCCAATGATGTCTCTAATCAATCTTTTGGTGTCAAAATCCTCCCCTACGAAGACCCATTTAGTCATGGTAAACCTTGCCTTCACTTCTTTGTCATCAAAAATGGCCTGAGCAAGGGTGGTCTTCCCCACCCCGCCAAACCCCACAATGGCAACCACACTTACAGAACTAGAACAATTATTAGATGAATCATCATCTCCCAATAATTTCACCTTTATCTTCTTTATTTTTTCTTCTCTCCCTACAAACAAGGACCCTTCCTCCCTAAACGGACTTGTCTCCTTGCTACTTCTAGTACTTTGATGTAATTGGGACGGGCCCAACGAATTAACAAGGCCAAGGGATGACCCCATCTTCATACACTCTTCCAGCCTCTGTTCGACAGACTCAAACTTTTTGGCAATCTCTCGGCGGAAAGATACAGGCGTTGGATTAGAAATGCAGCAGGATAGAAAGCAATCGCTTACTAGACAAAGGCCGTCGTGCAGTCTGCTCCTCCTCCACCTTCGGAGTTTGGCGCTTCCCCCTGGTCGTAGAGTTGCTTCGGCGCCACACTCATCCAGCAAGTCTTCAATGTCATAAGCGATGTTCTCCAGCTTCCCAAGCCAAAGCCTTACACCTTCCCTTTCACTCTGATTGCTGGCTTCTGCATCACGAAGGTGGCCATTGACCAGTTCCAGATTTTGGGTGAGACGGTGAATCTTCTCATTCACACCCGACAGGCGGGCAAACTCCTTATTAAAAAGAGTGACCGCCTTCTCAATTGCCATGGTCACGGCTGCTTCGCCTATCGCCGCCGCCATTAATTGAGAGAAATGAGTTCTCCTCGCAATGCAGCGCAGTGCTACAACAAAACAAGTAGACACAGACCGGCCGTGAGAGGACTGCATGCAAATAATAATATTAATGGTAATTCTACAAAGGAATTAATGCATTGAAGGGAATTAAGATCTACTTACTTCTCCCTAGTCCATTACATATATACACACGAGACAGATGAATATATATATATGGAACTCACCGAGTTATAACTTATAACTGATCCCAAAGGCAGCAACAACAACACTGGTACGTACGTAACAGTACTGGTTGCTCGATCCAAGACTCAAAGAGATAGAGAGATAGAAGAGACAAGCGAAGCTAGGTGGTGGGTATGATATATAGATGAAGCACCCCCCGGCCAATATATATAGTGCGTTTCATAATACCTCCTAGCTTGGTTCTGACCGCTACATTAATCCCCTAAAACAGATATTCGTTGCTTCTTAATTAATCACACGCTTTAACACGGCAGCAAGATTAGAAGGACTCCTTCGTTGCTTTGCTTACACCGCCGCCCTACCAACGTACGTACAGATTCGTCGTGGTTGCTGTTTACACCCTAAAGAATAATTAAAGCACAAAGCAAATTAATTGCTACAAGCTAGCTGCATGCATGCCCCCACAGATATATATATTCGTTGATTACGCCCTGCAGGTAAAGCAAGCGGAAAAGAAAGACGCGCGCACACACACAAAAGCAAAAGTAATAAAGAAAGTTAGATTCTTTGCTGGCTGGCTGACAGCAGCGAGGTACGTTGGATTGAGCGCTTGATCAGGAACTGTAACTATACATACATCTACATGATAAGATCATTATATATATATATATAAGAAAATATTCACATGGCTCCGGCCCCATGATTATTTGCCATGGTGCCGACATCTGGGCCCTTGATCGCATGGGACCGACCCCATGCGATCATCGACCTCATGAGATGGAGGGCCCAGATGTCGACACCATGACAAATAGTCATGGGGCCAGCCCCATGTGAACATCTCCCTATATATATATCTATATATATATTCTGAGACCTGTAGATCATTTCGATCCACTACACATTTATATATACAAGGCGACTCTCTGATTATATAATTAATAGCTCTAAAAAATAATTTATTTGCATTTTTTCTATACATTGTGACTATATATAGAAAAATAATTTAGGAAATTGAAGAATGTCCCAGACGCGCGGTAGATGATGACCACGATAAATAAATAAGCGGACAGCCTCTTTAATTAGCTGGGATGATCGGTACATCTTTGCAGCAAAATGTGAGAACAATCAGTAGAAGAAGAAAACTATTTATGGCTGGCAACAACAGGAATGTGCTGACAAAACTATATTTAATTACTGATAGTGTTGCACTAAGTATTACCTGACATAGGGGTCATTTATCTATTACAAACATAAATGTGCTGCTAATTCAGTAATTGAGGACCAATTTTTAAAACTGGGGAAGGTTAATTTCCTCCTATAATTAATTTTGTAATTAATTAAAGCAGCTATATATATCACCCATTAGGTTAAAATTAATGTACTGTACATACTTAATCAATACTCAAAAGTCTCATCCTTTATGAATTGATTATGGGTTCTTTAATTATTATGAATCCTTCAAAAGATAATTGTGGGCTGTGATCTATGCGTTGGATCATGTCCTATATATCTCCTTATAATAACCTAAGTTTTTAATTCATATCAAGAAAGAAGACGCACCAAATAGATCGCTTTCTATGATTTACTTCAACAAATCTAATCAGTCCCTCTCTAACTCCGATAATATTGATATGGCAACTAGACTTAGACTTAAAAGTTTTTGAAGGCGTACGTACAAATAATTTGGGTGTCTATTTGGAGATATTGTCTCCGCCGTGTTGGAGGACTAAAGTTTTATCTTTTTATCGATAAAAGGGTCCACAAAAGATAAGATTTGAACCTTATTTATAAGTACATGTTCATCTTTGTAATTTCTAATATAAAATTTTTAAGTCTCCTTCTTAAGTCTCCGTATTTTTTTAATTTTTATTTATCTTATCATATATATATAGTTGTAGGTAGTTAGCTTACGCATTATGTCTATCAATATTGCGGCAATACAAATTTGGGAAAATGTGTATTTTCCCTTTGGCTTTTAGGGTTATTTGGCCCCTAGAATATGGAGAAAACATTTGTAATTGATAGGAGCTGTTATTGTTTTAGTATAAGAGAACAAATGATTTAACTTAATTCAGCAAAGGCTAATAATTGTAGTTGCTTGAACGAGGTGAATAAATCATCTAAGCAAAGTGTCAACGAAGCAATTATGTACGCAAATTGTAGTCGCTCATATCGGAATCAAGTTGTTTATATTATTACTAGTTGTAGTTAAACCAAAGGGTCAAGGCGGCAATCGTTCGTGCCCCTCCCCCACTCTTATACTCTAATTTAATATATAAACGTTTTGACTTTGGACGGAACTCATTGGCCATTAAAATGGACTCCTCAGCATATACGATGATGGGCAGCAACTGTGGACGTGTTAGGTGCAGGGCGATGAGCCACTCCATTTGACGTAGGATTGGACTCGAGTATATGAATTTTTTCTTTCTTCCTTTTTTTCTTTTTTTTTCTTTTTTTTCTTATTTCTTTTCTTGCTATTTTTCTTTTTTTCCCCTGCCCCTTTTTTTCTGCTTCTTCTACAACACCTACACAACATAATAACCAAAAGAAACACAATAATGAGGGGGGAGAGAGAGAAGAAGAAGAGAGACCCGATAGGGAGAGAGAGAGAGCGGCCACGTCGACAGGGAGAGGGACGCGTCGACGCTGGGCCTGCACCAGACGCATCGATGCTGTCATGGGGCGGCGATGGGCAACACAGGTGGAGGGCGGCCACTGGTTCATGCTCTCATGCTGCTTCCTTTGCTAAGAGAAGACACGAGGGAGAGGGAAGATAATGAACAAGGGTAGGGAAGAACTTAGAGAGAAGCACGAAATAAAGGAACAGTGGTGGGTGATGCGTTGGAGAAGAAATAAGAGGGGCGATGGAGGAGGTAGAGTGGAAGAGAGAGAAGTGAGAGACGTCGGAAGATGAGAAAGTAGAACAGCACGATGTTTGACCTCACGTCAGGAAGAATAAAGAGAGGGATTTCAACATCTCACTCGAGAAACAAGAGAGGGGATTGGGTATCTCATGAGAAGAAATTTTTTTGATCTAACTAGGGATGTCAACGGGTCGGATACGGTGCAGATATTGGACTATCTGTATCCGTATCCGATAAGGAAGAACTGTATCTGTTTGTTGTTCGTTAAGTATTCGGAAAGTGGTCTATCCGAAAACCGTTATCGGGTATCCGAAAAATACGATTAACGGGCGATTAGCGGATAGTTACCGGACATAAAAGTACATATAAGATTAAAATTTAAGATGTAAATTAACTCAATTAGAAAAAAATTTAAATTGAAAAGAATAATCTATATGATAAACAAACACATTTCAATTTAGTTCTCGTATCATCATTATTCATGAGTCAACATATAATACAATTAAAAGTATACAAATATATAATATTATAATATCCCCAAAGATAATTTGAAACGTATATAGTTTAAATAATAAAATAAACTAACTCTTTTGGACTTTAATCTCCATCGTATTCTCGTTCTTTATACATACCTTTCATGAAAATAAAGAATATATTAACTTGATAATTTAAAAAATTATAAAAATATCTTATAATTTAAAAATATTTTACCATCATGAAAATAGAAATGACTTAAATTATACACATATCTCATCTTCAATATCATTTTCTTCGAGACACTAAATTATTTGAGTCAAATACAAACTTGTTTAACAGTAACGGACGGATACGGATTCCGAATGAGGTGTATCCGTATCCGCTAAGAAATCGGATATATCCGTATTTGTATCCGTTAATTTATCGGAAAGAAAAATACTATCCATTTGCCGTTCGTTAAGCTAACGAAACGGACGGTTATCGGATTATCAGTTACCATTGACATCCCTAGATCTAACCATTACTTTACCCTAATTAGGGTTAGAACTCATTTATTTATAGCTAATGAAAATTATAAACATGCCCTCTTTTTTTTCTTTAAAAGCAAAATATCACTACTCTTAAAATAAAATAAAATATTCTCTGACAAAATCTAAACTAACCTCATAATTTATTGAAATAAAAATAACCACAAATTTGCCTACGAAAATATAGAAAAAATAAAAATCTGATCCTCAACATGGATATCTTCAATGATCCCCAATAAACCAAAATCATCTTTTGTAAATCGGTCAAGTTGCTCCGCATCAATCTCCCCTGGTTCGAAAAAAATCGACATAGAATTTTAAAATGATGAAGAAGCAATGAAGTGAAGATGGGAGTATCTTACGCATGCAACATCAATAAGTTCACATGGATATTCAAATCACTAAATTGGCGGCGACAATGAGTAGATATCTCAACAATGTACCATACCAAGTCGAAGTCACTCTTGAGTCACATAAAATCCCACATCAACAACAACAAGGGAACACGAAGTCTTCTGAACTGAGAACAAGTGCTCAGGAATTGAGTCAAAACCTGTATCGACCATGATCATGCGATCCCAAGCATCCTGGTCAAACGTATCACACATAGTGACTAAAGATGAATCTATCTCAAAGAGAAGCTCAGAAATCATATTCAATCCAGCATGTAAAAAGAGTTCATGAGCCCAACAGTCAAGAATCGACTCCTGAAATAAATTTATATCAGAATGAAATTGACCCTCTTCAAATATAGACTCATGAAGTGTAGCAAACCCTGCTTTAATAAACAGAGAGTGATCCCATATATTTGTGCTGCGGTGAATATCTATAATCTCTGAACTCCTTTCAAACACATATTCAAACATAAGATATAACTTAGATGTTATAAAAAGATCTTGATCCCATGAATCAGTAGTCTTCAAAATTACACACTGATTGTCTGCATGTTCTATTGGTGAATAAATGACCTTATGAGAGTGATCAACTAAATGGACTTGTTCTGCATTCAATTTTTTTTTAGACTGAGATTCATGACCTTGATGCACATCCTTTCTCACGGGAGGAGTTAACAATAAATTATAAAAAGTAAACTCATCATGTACGTAATCAGGTCTCAAGGTGTAAGTTTTCCTTTCATGATCTATAACATCATTTCTTTCTTTTAACCACCCACTTCCTAATATAATGCATATATCGGCCATTGCACCAATGTTACACCAAGCGCCATCAGAATAAGTGGTTGTTTTAAACTTCTTATGAAACTCCACAAATGCGTGATCACCTCTACAAATAGTCTCTCCGGTCTTGGAGAGAGAGTCAACAATATTCGATGAAATCTAATTTTCAGACTCCATATCAATAAAATCAATTTTTATATATTTTTTATTAGGCAAACATGCGACAAATATGATCGGAAGAGAAAGCATACCGCATAAACTAAAGACCTCAACTTATGAAAATAAGTTGATTTCCTAGGGCTATGATATCAATTTGATGTAGGACGGAACTCATTGGCCAACAAAATGAACTCCACAACATAGACTATGATGGGAATCAATTGTGGACGTGTTAGGTGCAGGGGCGATGGGTCACTCGATTTGATGTAGGATGGGACTTGACGCTAAGAATTTCTTCTTTCTTCCCTTTTTTTTCTATTTTTTTCTCTAATTTTTTTCTATTTTCTCTGATTTCTTTTCTTGTTGTTTTTCTTTTTTTCCTCTGCCCCGTTTTTTCTACTTCTTCTCCGGCAGCTACACGATAGAATAAACAAAAGAAATACAATAATGAGGGGGAGAGAGAGAGAAGAGAGACTTGGTAGGGAGAGAGAGAGAGAGGGAGGGAGAGAAGAGAGAGCGGCCGCGTCGGCAGGGAGAGGGACTCACCGGCGCTGGGCCTGCTGCAGACGGAGACGGCGAACGGCGGCGTTGGCAGCTGGTGGCTGTCGCGGCTGCCGGAGGGGAAGGCCGCTCTACAAGCGGCGGTGGAACAGAGGCCGATCGGGCGGCCAGCGGCCGCTGCGTTTGCTGGCAGCGTGGGCGACGACTGGTGCCGTGACCACCGCAGGTGGAAGGCGGCCGGAGGCAAGCGGGCTGCGCTAGCGTGGAGGGCGTAGATGGCAGTCACGGCGATGGCGAGGGCCGCAGGGGGGATCCGCCACTGCTGGTGGCAGGCGGCGTGCTGCCAGTGCGGCGGCGCCGGTGTGGGTGGGTCAACCGGGGACGGTGACTGCTGCTTGGCTCGCCGGTGGGTTGGGCGTCGGTGTTGTCACGGGGGAGGCAATGGGCAACACGGGTGGAGGGCGGCCACCAGTTGCTGCTCTTCTGCTGCTTCCTTTGCTAAGAGAAGACACGAGGGAGAGGGAAGAGAATGAACAGGGGTGGGGAAGAACTTAGTGAGATGCACAAAATAAAGGAACAGTGGTGTCGCAGTGGTGGGTGATGCGTTGGAGAAGAAATAAGAGGGGCGATGGAGGCGGTAGAGTGGAAGAGCGAGAAGTGAGAGACGACGGAAGATGAGAAAGTAGAACAACACGAAAAATAAAGGGAGGGATTCCGACGTCTCACCCGAGAAAGGAGAGTAGATTGGACGTCTCACCGGAAAAAAAAACACACATCAGTGTTATAAATTTTTTTATCTAATCATTACTTCATCCTGATTAGGGTTATCACTCTTTTATTTATAACTAATGAAAATTACAAACATACCCTCTTTTTTTATATTAAAAGTAAATTATCACTACTCTTAAAATAAATAAAAATATATAATAAAATAAAATATTCTCTAACAATATCTAAACTGATCTAACAACTCACAATTTATTGAAATAAAAATAACCATAATTTTGCCTACAAAAATATAGAAAAAAAAATAAAAATCTGATCCTCAACATAGATATCTTCAATGATCCCCAATAAATCAAAATAATCTTTTGTAAATCGACCAAGTCGCTCTACATCACGATTGAATTTCAATTATTTCCACCCCTCCCCCAGCTAACTTTTGATCATATTTAAGTTATGATATCAAAGTCAAGGAAAATACAAATGATGATTCTACCTTTATCCTACGCTGTTAATGTTTGTATTTCTCATTTGAGTCATGTTTGGTGCTCATCTCAAGCGGTATCCGTGACGGAGATTAAGATTTATCCTTCTCATTTTATCTTTCCATTATCTCTCTCTCTCTCTCTCTCTCTCTCTCTCTCTCTCTCTCTCTCTCTCTCTCTATATATATATATATATATATATATATATATATATATATATATATACTATTGAAATGAACGTGCAACGCGAGTTAGTTTACTTTGATTTTTTTTCAAATTATAATAACATTTCTTATCATTCTGATCGATGAGAAACAAAAAAGTGACCAAAAAGAGACAGTGTAACTTCTCAAATGCGAACCACCTGTCTTTAACCAAAGGAATAACAGATAGAAAATCATATGTTGCAACTATTTAGCAAATTACTCAACAATATTTGGGTACTTAACTCTCCACCGGTCACTAAGCAACCCTAGAAATAGTGTGACAAATATTATGCATATAACCCTGCAAGTTATAATCAAGGAGCCTCCACCAAGTCTTGGGACCCTTCCCCTCAGTGTCTACCTGCATGTTTTATGATGCTTGTATTTTTTTAGTTTTCGTTTCTGACAAGAGAAGTATGAACTCATCCTTTTTTTCAATATTATTGTCTCACTTCTATTCATTTATATCAAATGAAAACATTTGAGATATTGTAAGAAGTCAATACAGCACATAAACTGTTTCCCTTCCATAACCAAAGAAGGAAAGAAACACATCTATTTATTACATAAGAAAGGCCTTATGGTCTTACTCTTTTTTGTATGTTAATCATCATCATCTTGCCCTTCCTCCATGATTTTTCTGGAAGAAAGAATATGCCATCATTGAACAATAGACCATAACACCAAAATAAGAGAATATACGGAGGGTAATAAGAAGCCAAATCAAACACTTGTCTGAATGTCAATATCTCCATTTGACAGGCCTACCTCACACTCACATCGACGCTGCCAATATCTGGAGCCTTACTCACAATGTGCCTTAGAAAATCAAAGACACCAAAACCTTGCGCATGCTGTCTACTAAAATTCATAACTACAAACAAAAAGTAGTGATTAATGATCTACACATATTATCATTTTTAGCTAGTAGTTAGGATCTGAATTAAAACTATGTCAGCCGTCAAAACTCCCAGACAATCTGCCGAGTTCTACGTGATATAATAAACCTAATGGTACTTTGATATCTTCAACAACTTCATATTTTACTAATAATTTTTGTTTGGTTATCTCCATAAAGATGGTTACATGATTGAATGTCATTCTTGAATCTTTCTTTTATTTGAAATATAATTAATCTAATCATCAAACAATCAAGCTGATGGAAGAGCATACCAAGCTTCGTGATGGCATCTCTTTTTAGCTAATCTAGAAAACTGTCATCTTAGCTGCGCTTGACATCCAAATACTGCAACAAGCTCCCGTTCGCAACAAAGTCAGAGACAAGGAAGCACTCTCACCCCTTCCTCTTGAACAATAGAAACCCCCCAATCTCACACGATTCTCATGCTGTAGGGAAGTTAGTAGCTTCAGCCCCTTTAAAATTAAACTCACCCTCACCCGACCTACAGCTGGTCTTGCTGATGCTCTTTATTGCAACCACAGATCTATCTCTCAGGATCCCTCTGTACGTCGCCGTAAAACTACTTCTCCCCAACAAATTAACCTCTGAAAAGTACTGAGTTGTTGACTCCACCTCCTCCAAGTTGAACCTAAAGCTCTGTGGCACTTCCTGAGAGAACCCAACTCCACTCCTTCCATCAGCCAAAGGGTCCCAACCATTGGCATATTCGAGGTTGATCAGGGGTGACGCACTCTTTCAACAGACATCCTTGGCCTAGTCAGTGCTAAGCCTGCTATCCAAGATCTCCAATGAACTACCAATCTTTTGTTTCTGCCGCCGGTACATAGTGAAGGCCAATACACCCAAAATTGAGACTCCTGCAACAACCGTGATGACGCCAGTGATAACAGGAATGACAGATGACCTTGAAGAGCTTAAGCAGTGGGTGTTATTGCAATCTATCATGATATTAGCTGACTATGGAATTCCTTTTGGAGAGAGGCCATTCGAGCCGGATCCGTATGGCTCAGGTCTCTTAGGTTCACGAGGTCTGCAGAGGAGCAAGCTCTGAGAGATGGGAAGTCGACTCCAAGCAAATCAAGCTCAGGTATGTTCTCATACTGGAATCCCGTCTACAACCTCCTCAGCTCTTCATCAAAATGACATCAATTAAGCTCATTTCACCGGGAAAATCGACGAACACAAACACACTCATGCATGCAAGCATAGAAATAAAGGCACTCAAACACAAGGATGCACACGCGCACCAGGCACCAACTCTATCATCACCAACAGCAACACGAATACATAACCGGGGAATGTGATTGCAGAGGATGGATGGGTTACCTGAAGGGACATTGCCAGACAGAGTGTTGTTCAAAGGGGAACCCTCGCAAGTCGCCGCGGACGACGTCGCCGCCACCCAGCAGGAACGGCCATGGCGGCAGCCACTGCCACACTCTCTGGTCCCCGTCGAAGAGCAGCACGTCGTTGGATGCCCTGATGGTGATCGCCAAAAGGGTCCCGTTGCCGACGCCCTCGAACCCCCGGCCCCCCTCAACCGTACACTCCTCAGGATGGCCAGTTTGTTCTTCTCCACCACCGCCACCGGCACCACCTTCCCGTCAAACTCCACGAGGCTGGGTGATCGCAGGAACCGCTTCATGGGCGCCTGCAGCTTCGACCACTTGTCGATGGCCACGTCGTAGGCCAGCACAATGAAGGGGCTGTAGTTCATGCAGTAGAATCTGCGGTCCTTGAACACCATCCACTCGGACTCGATGTTGCAGACGCGGGGCAACGGCGCCACTGCCACCGAGGGGATGTGGAACCTGGTGGCACCGTCGACGTGGAAGCGTTCTGCCGTGAGGTGCGAAGGGGGAGATGAGATCGTCTCCAACGAGCATGATGCCGAGGGACGCGTCGGAGACGGTGAGCCCCACGGAGGGGAATAGCCGCGGCTGCGTGTCTCCACCCCGCCTACTGTATCTGGTCTGGCCCCGGCCCCGGCCTTGGCTGCTGCCCCCTTGGCTGGATCTCCGTGTGCTGCCTCGCTGTCCCCAACGGCTGATGGATTCGTCAAGTTCCCTATTCTCCTTCAGCGTCTCACTATCCCTGGTCTACAGCCGTCCGAACCATTCGACTTCACTACTGTTCATACCAACTGGGTAGGCATGCAAGATCACGAACGCTCCCGTCCTCCTTCCAGGCCTGATTATGTCAACACTAGGAGTTCGCTGCGCAGATCTAACTCTACAAGCTCTACTCGATATCGAGACTTTGTTTAGTTTTGGACTTTCGATTTTAGGGCCCTCGGGTCATTTATTGTTCTCCACCCCTTATTTGGGTGCCGTCCCTACCTTTGCACTTCTCTATGTTCTTACTGCTTTTATTAATGGAAAATCGCTTATCTGGTGGCTGGGGTGGCACGTCCTGTCTCTTCCACATTGAAGGGATGAACGGACTCTCTCGTTCCTCATCTGGCAAGTATTGCCTTTGAGTTAAAAAAAAAACTACGCGGTGGGGAGAAGAATAGACCGTTCGATGAGCAATTGTTATTAATGAATCGAACCCGACAAATGAACCGAGTCACAAAAATACAAGGGAATCGACGGAAAAAAACTGTCTAATTCTCTTAACGGCGTTTGATAAACGTGCAAGGGGTACCGTAATCGACTCCGAAGAGTCGAAGAGTCGATTACGGTACCTGGGGTCAGTTAGCACGTTGTGTGAGGGGGAGGCGAGGGGAGACGGGGCCCACCGGTTACGCTGTGTCGACTAACCGACCGACAATCCCGTTATCAAAATGGGCCTTATACTCTCTCTCTCTCTCTCTCTCTCTCTCTCTCTCTCTCTCTCTCTCTCTCTCTCTCTCTCTCTCTCTCTCTCTCTCTCTCTCTATATATATATATATATATATATATATATATATATATATATATATATATATATATAGGGCGAGGAGGTTGATGACACCAGGAGGGAGGGGTCCCCCCTTTGGCACGCTCTCTCTCTACTCTCTCTCTCTCTCTCTCTCTCTCTCTATATATATATATATATATATTGAAGAGGCGGAATCTCGCGCTGAGTCCTGAGCGGGCTGTGGATCACCAGAAGATGAATCTGCAAGAGAAGGGAAACGTATCAGAGGGCCCAGGGGATCTCCCTGGGGGAAAACCCTCCGATGGCTAAGTCAGTAGAGCGATGGTGGAAGCGATAATGAGGGGAGGAGAGAGCTGATGCGCGAGAATCCTCTCCACCAAGGGTGAAGCGAATCATGCCCAGGAGCTTAGGGTATGTGAAGGGCTAGTTCATCTTACCATCTTCCGGAGGGTCTCCCTTACTTAAATAGTGCATCGCCTTTTAAGAGTCCGGTGAGCTGAGGGCTTCCCGGCGGGAGTTACGTCTTCATCGGGGGCTTTCATGGCCGTATCCTGGGGGCGTTATCCCCTTTGAGTTCGGCAGCTCCCATGACTCTCCCGCTACCAGAGGACTCTGAACGGCCGCACCTACAGGTAAACAAGCGGTCTCACCGAGCTACGGGGATGCTAGCTCGTGTCCGAGCGATAGGCATGGCCCGGCGAAGGTGGGGTCGGATAGGTCGGCTGGAGCCTCTTTCTCTCGGTCGGAGAGTGGGCTTTAGACCGGACCTTCCATCCGATCTGACCGTTGTCTCGGGCCCTCCGAGCCTAGAAGGCCGCCGGGGAGAGTTGGTTCCTCGAGTCTTTATTTATTGGGCTTTTCTCCCAAAGTGGGCCCTATGGGCTATCACTTGGGTGGGGCTCGCCCGGTTGGACCTTGTAGGCCTTGTTGGGCCGCCTTGGTGGTGGGCTGCGGAAATCCCCCTCTCCACTTGTCCCCCTCCTACTCCCGAGCCAAAGGAGGCTCGGATGAGTAGTTTTTCGAGGCTTTGGACCGGCGTGGCTCAGGTGGGTGGAATTCCGTTGGCGTTATGTAGCCGCTTATAGCGATTGCCGAGGCCCGTAATGATGATCCTGACGGATTTGAAACGAAGGGGCCCCCCTTTTTCTCGGAGCACGGAACGGCGCGCCGCCACCCTCAGCGGTTTATAGGGGGCGCTGTTCATCGTTCTAGGCTTCCGGGGTTTTAGGCTTTCCTTGCTTCTTGATGCGCCGTGAGAGCACAGCGGAGACGCGGAGCCTTGCGGCGGGGTTTGAAGAGTTGGCGAGGATAACCGCGGAGGCGGTTCGGCAGCTTCCTTCTCCCCCGGAGTCTTCAAGCTCGTACGAGGGGTCTTCTTCTGGGGTGGTAACCCTTTTTTTTTTCTCTTGACCGGGGCTTCTTCTTGTTGCAGACGTGAGGCGGGAGCCTCTGGAGGAGGCGACCGAGGTCATCGATCTGGGAGAGGACTCGGCAGCCGACGAGCCTGATGTCTCGGTGGGTCGCGCTTATGCCCGAGATAAGGGCAAGGGGGCGGCCCCCGAGGGGACTTCTCGGTCGACCGGCCTGAAGCGCAAGGATCCCCTGGTGGGGAAACTGCGGGAGGCCGCGAAGGCCAGGAAGAGGGCCAGGAAAGCCGGTCTTCCTACCGCCGTCGGGGGCGACTCTGGCTCGGCGGCGCTCCCCTCTCGGGGGCAGGATGGGGCCGACCCTTCTGGGCTGGCTCTCCCATCTGCCGAGCGAGAGGGGGCCGAGGAGACCAGGGGCCCCGCAGAGGGAGGTGATGGGTCGGCTCTCCCCTCTGTGGGGACAGAGGGGGCCGATGCCGGCGTGGCCGGCGCTGGGGCCGAGAGCTCGGTCGGTGCAGATGGGGGTGTGTCGCAACCCCAAGTGCCGGCAGTTTCTGGTGCCGTTGATCCCGCGGCGCCGGTCGAGGGTGGGGGTTCGCCCGGGGAGGCGTTGCAACCCCAACCGACCGTGGTGCGCGGGGCGGTTAGTTCTGCTGCCACAACAGGGCCTTCTGACGGGGCGCCCAGGGTGGAGCGGTCCCCTTTGCCGGAAGCTCTGGTCAGGCTTGGTGTCTCGGGTGATCTGTACCGGATCTTCCGGTCGATCGCCGATAGGACGAGGGGCGGAGAAAAACGCAGCACTCCTGCCGGGGTCCTTGACATCATGATGGAGGGCGGCCTTGTTATAGCTCGGACAGCGGCCGTGATGGCAGAGGCGCACGCCCGGACGGAGGCGGAGCGGTCGACGCTCGCCTGGACCCTCGGTGGATGCGAGAGGAAACTAGCTCGGCTCGAGGGGGAGCACCAGGGGCTCCGGCGAGAGTTCCTTGCTCTCAGGGAGTTGGCGCGGTCGAGCCGTCGGGAGGCCGAGGTACTGGCCGAGCAGCTGACAAGGGCCCGAGAATCGCTCGAGAGGAAGAGCAAGCGTCTAGAAGACGAGCGTCAACGCCACGTCGAGCTGGACGGCCTCTGGGACCGTGAGCGTGCCGAGCTGCAGGACCGAGCGGAGGACGCGGAGCGCCTTCGTGCTAAGGCCGAGGCGGACCGAGCCCGGGCGGAGGGTCGGATGACCGAGACCGAGCGGAGGATGACCGAGCTGGGGGAGCGTCTGGCGAGGGCGGAAGAGCGTGCGGCCGAGGCGGAGCGGGCTCGGGACGGGCAGGTCGAGGCGGAGGCGATCGAGCGCTATAAAGGCTCGGAAGCTTACTCGGCCGACCTGATTGCAGCCGCCCTACCCTACTACGAGGTAGCTCTCCGCCGGGGTGCTCGAAAGGGGTTCAAGCAGGGCTATCGCCGAGCGATGAACTATGCTAATGAGCACCTGGCCGGAGGTGACTTTCCTTACGGCCAGCGTTATGACTCGGACGAGTCAGATTCCAGCTCCTCATCTTCGGCCGGGGAAGAACCGGGGGAATCGCCTTCAGCGGGGTCACCGGCTCCGGAGGCCTCGGGAGGGCTCGCGACCGGGACAGTTCTCGCACAGGCGAGGTCAGTGTCCGGGCCGGCCGTCGCCGAGGGTACCGGGGGTGACGCGTCCCCTACTGCGGTTCCCGAGCTTCAAAGTGGGCCCGAGGCCTGATGTAACTTTATTTTGCCCCTTCCCCTTTTTGTCCGTCTTCCTCGTTGTAAGAGGCTTTTATGGAAGGCAATAAATAACTTACTTTATTTGATCGCTATCTTTGCTGTGATTTGGTTGGCGTATCGTGGCAGTTGGAAAGTGCCGATATTTTTTGCGCCGTTTTCGCATGTCGATTCGGGAGACTTCTGGCGGGCGTCCTTCCGTATTACCATGCTTTGAAAGGCGAGGTGCTTCGCGAATCCCGCTAGGGCGGGGGGCAGGGATTTCGAGGTGACCTTCCAGGGAGGTCCTGTAGCGTGTTTTCGAGGGGGGAGTCTTTTAAGGCGCGTGGCCTCCCTTGGCCTATAAAAAGGACCGAAGGGCGCTCTTCTCTCTTAACACTTAGGACTTTCGCCGGCGGTCTGCTCTTATTCCCTCGTCTTCGCTTTGCGTTGCGCCACCGCGATCGGAACATGGAGGACCCTTCAGAAGGTGATGCTGCAGACGACGGGGAGCGGCCGGTTCCAGATGTCCTGGAATATCGGTCGGGTCCCACGGTCGCCGCGCGTGCATGAGGCGGGTCCGACGGTCGCCGCGCGGATCGGGAGAGGGCTTCGACGTGCGGGGGCACGCCGTTTTCCTCCTCTTGGCTCCGGCGAGGCTTCCGGGCGGACGCCGAGATGGAGGGCGGATGGGGGAGTTAGGGATGCCGGCCGCCACTCCCCTCCGTGGGAGGGGAGGAGGCGGCTCCAGTCCCTTCCTTACCCCCGTGCGCTGCCTCTTTCTCTCTCTTTTGTTCTTCATTTCTTTCACTCTTCGGGGGCTGCTTGCTTTCTGTTCGCCTCCAAAGAGTTGGCAGTTTGGAAGAAAGGGGACCTTCACGGCGTGCCCTTTTTCCAGGTTGTTGCCAACTTGGAAGGTAGCCTTCCTTGCGTGAAAGGTGGCCTTCTCCTTGCCGTCCCTCTGTCACCTTTGTCACGGACCACCCGAGCCAACTGGGTCGACCATCTCTTGTCCGAGCCAGTTTCTACGCGAGGCAGAGTCAGTGGCTGGATGCGAGAAGGTCAAGACCGGGTCGACCGGGCGATGGCCGTTTGCTGCGGTGCCAGATGGATTTTCGCTTTTTGTTATGTAATGTATTGGCAGTTGCCTTTCTGATGTACCAACAGTTATCTTGAATGAATGCGAAAGATAAGGAGGTTTATTTTACCCAATTTGTTGATACAGTATTCAGAAATAAAATCTGCGTAGTGTGGTTGCGTTCCATGTCCGGGGAATGGATTCCCCTTCCATTGTGGCTAACCTGTACGCACCTTTCCCGAGCGTCTCGATCACTCGGTAGGGGCCTTCCCAGTTGGGGGATAGCTTGCCCGCCGCCTCTAGTGGTCGAGAGGCTTCTGCCTTCCTGAGGACGAAGTCCCCTGGTCGGAATTGTCTGCCTCGGACCCTGGCGTTGTAGTACCGAGTGAGGCGGCGCTGGTATTCCGTAGCTCGGACGTTCGCGATCTCTCGGAGTTCGTCTGCCAGGTCGAGGTTCTCGAGCAGCTTCTGCTCGTTTGCCTCGGGCACAAAGCTGATCACTCGGAGAGACGGATTGGCGATTTCCAATGGAACGACGGCTTCGGTGCCATATACCAGTTGAAAAGGGGTCTCACCGGTTGCCGTTCTGGGGGTCGTTCGGTGCGACCATAGTACGCTAGGCAGTTCCTCGAGCCAGCTACCCTTAGCCTTGCCGAGTCTGGTTTTTATGCCTTTCAAGATTGTCTTGTTGGCATTTTCAACCAGCCCGTTGGCCTGAGGGTGGGCGACCGAAGTGAAGTGGTTGCGGATATTTAGGTCGGCGCATCTATCTCGGAAGTATCGAGAGTCGAATTGCCGCCCGTTATCGCTCACTATCACTCGGGGGACGCCGAAGCGACAAATGATCGATTTCCATACGAAACCCCAGACGACTGTCTCGGTGATCCTCGCTGTTGCTTCAGCCTCGATCCACTTGGTGAAGTAGTCGATGGCGACGATGATGAACTTCTTCTGGGATTGAGCCGTTGGGAATGGCCCAAGGATGTCGATCCCCCACCGAGCGAAAGGGTAGGGCTCAGTAAGGGTGACAAGTTCCGTGGCCGGCTGGTGGACCAAATGGTCGAACCGCTGGCAACGGTCGCAATGTTGTACGTAAGCCGTGCAGTCGCGCTGGAGGGTCGGCCACCAGTATCCTTGCCTTAGCAGGATTCTGGCCAGCGACCGACCTCCTGAATGTGCTCCGCACAGGCCTTGATGAATCTCCTCAATAGCTTGGCTCGCTTCATCAGGGCCGAGGCACTTCAGAAGGGGCCCGGAGAACGATCTTCGGTAGAGGGCGCTGTCGAGGATGACGAAGCGCCGAGCTTGGTACTTCATCCGGCGGGCTTCTCGAGAGTCGGAGGGTTCCTGGGAGTCTCGTAGCCAGGAGAGGTAGGGGGAGCGCCAGTCGTCGGGAGTGGCCGAGTCAACGGCGAGGAGCTCCGAGTCTATGCTCGGGCGCTCTAGCTCTTCTAGGAGGACCGATCGTGTACCTTCCGGGTCTAGGGAGGAGGCCAGTCGGGAGAGGGCGTCCGCCCGAGAGTTTTGCTCCCGAGCTATTCGGACTACCTCGAACTCCACGAACTGCTGGGCCAGGCTCCGGACCAACTGGAGGTATTTGATCATAGGTGCCTCCCGAGCTTCGTACTCGCCGCTGACCTGGCTTGCGACCAGCTGGGAGTCGGTGTGGATCCTGACTCGCTCAGCCCCCAACCATCGGGCCATGCGGGCCCCCGAGATAAGGGCCTCGTACTCGGAAGCATTGTTGGACACCGGGAAGTTGAACTTTAGGGCGTACTGCAACCCATTTTTGGTGGAAACTTCATTTTTTGGTGATAGGTAGATGGTACGGCCTTTATTCGGCTGAGAATTTTTCGGCCAAAAATGGCGTTGTACGCTATCATACCTTTAATCACTATGAAGTCCACTATGATCGTAACGGTTTTGGGTGGGGTGCCGATAGTGACCGCCAGGCTTAGGGCTCCCTCGGGGTAGGTGGCCAGGCCATTAAAGCCGCACAGGGGTGTTCGGATCGGGCGGAGCTTGGATGGGTCTTCCCCCATCTTGAGGAAACAGTCATAAGATAATACATCGGGGGCGCTCCCATTATCAACCAAAATCCTATCTACATTACAGTGATTTATCGTGGCCGAGATAACGAGGGCATCGTCATGCGGGGTGCTCAGCCCTTCCAGGTCTTGGTCGGAGAAGACTATGACCTGGGGCTCCATTGGCGGGCCTTTGGGGGGCTCTAGGGCTCGGCTGGCCCGCTCGGCATGACGTTTCCTTCCTCGGCTGGTGTCGCCTCCCGATGCCGCTCCGCCGGAGATGACGTTGATGTGGACCCCTCGGGGGGCGTTGTCGATCTCCTCTGCGGCGTCTCGATCTTCTTTATGCCCGGTTGTGAACCAGGCTAGATGCCCCAGATGGATGAGGCGCTCGATCTCGTCCTGGAGCTGATGGCAATCTCCGGTGTGGTGCCCGTGGTCGCCGTGGAATAGGCAATGCCTGTCCCGCTTGCGGTTCTTCGACCTCGTAGGCTCGGCTGGCGGAGAAGTCCCGAGTCTTTAATGTCTTCATAGATCTCGTAGACTGGTGCGGTCAAAGGGGTATACCGCTCGTACTTTCTCTTGCGCTCTCCTTCTCGATCGTGCTTCTTGCTCGAGCCAGGGTTTAGCTCGGAGGTCCGCTTTTTGTCCCCCTCCCGACCCGAGCCGGTTGTGTCTCGGCAGGCGCTAAGTACCTCTTCGCACTCGGCGTGGCGCAATGCCAGAGTCACTAGCTCGGCAAGGGTCGAGGGAGGGTGGAGGACAAGCTCGCGGCGGAGATTCTCGTCCCGGGTGCCCCCGGTCAGTGCGGTTGTGGCTGAGGCCACATCCAGGCGGGGGATCCTAAGGGCTTCCGATTTAAATCGGTGGACGTAAGTCCGGAGCCTCTCCCCTTGCGCCTGTTTGAGAGCCAGGAGCCCCGCTACCGACCTTGGGGGGGCGCTACCGGCGAAGCTCTCCTTGAAAATTCGCCCGAACTGCCTGAAGTCTCGGATGGACCCCGGGGCGAGGGCTCGGAACCATGCCTGAGCGCCCTGGACCAGGGTGGCCGCGAAGGCTCGGCATTTGATGGGATCCGGCGTTCCATGCAGGGTCACCAGGGCGTCGAAGCTGTCGTAGTGGTCGGCTGGGTCGCCCTGGCCGTCGTAGAGCTTGAAGGTTGGGATGGAGGCTCTAGGAGAGACCTCTGCCTTCAAGATGTACTCGGAGAAAGGGGATTTCTCCTCGTCCTCCGGGAAAGAGGTCTTCTGCAGGGCGCGAAGAGCGCGCTCTTGCTCTGCGAACCGTCTTTCAAAATCTCGTAGCCGGAGAGACAGCTCCGGCTGTGGCCGTGCCGTGGGGCTGGGGGGGGGGGCGTCATGGCGATCTCCCGGAGCACTGGTGCCCGGGTGCGGCGGCTTCGCCCCCTGCTTCCCTTTCCTCGGCGTGGAGGAAGCCTCTTGCTCCGCAGGCGGAGCTTGCGAGGGTCCTCCGACGTCGTTGCGGAGGAGCTGTCGGCCGCGGAGGGTGAAGCGGCCTCCGGCGGTGTGCTGCGTTGCACTCCTTCGAGGGGGACTTCCTGACGGGGCGCGGGACCTTGCGTCTCGGGCCGCCTGGGCCCTCATGAGCTCTACGAGGACGTCCATCTTCTCGTTGAGGGCTTGGAAGGCGTTGGCGCCGCCGTCGAGGGGTGCCCCTGTCTCCGCCGGGGGGGGTGGTGGCCTGTTGGCGGGGACGCTGGCGTTGGAGGGGGGGCTCTGCGAGACCCTAGGGGGGACGCCTCCCGCTGCCACAGCCTTACCTGCCCCGCCGGCGGATCTCCTCCCTGAGCTTTTTCTCACCATCTTGACTCTTCGTGCGTTTCCCACAGACGGCGCCAGATGAAGAGGCGGAATCTCGCGCTGAGTCCTGAGCGGGCTGTGGATCACCAGAAGATGAATCTGCAAGAGAAGGGAAACGTATCAGAGGGCCCAGGGGATCTCCCTGGGGGAAAACCCTCCGATGGCTAAGTCAGTAGAGCGATGGTGGAAGCGATAATGAGGGGAGGAGAGAGCTGATGCGCGAGAATCCTCTCCACCAAGGGTGAAGCGAATCGTGCCCAGGAGCTTAGGGTATGTGAAGGGCTAGTTCATCTTACCATCTTCCGGAGGGTCTCCCTTACTTAAATAGTGCATCGCCTTTTAAGAGTCCGGTGAGCTGAGGGCTTCCCGGCGGGAGTTACGTCTTCATCGGGGGCTTTCATGGCCGGATCGTGGGGGCGTTATCCCCTTTGAGTTCGGCAGCTCCCATGACTCTCCCGCTACCGGAGGACTCTGAACGGCCGCACCTGCAGGTAAACAAGCGGTCTCACCGAGCTACGGGGATGCTAGCTCGTGTCCGAGTGATAGGCATGGCCCGGCGAAGGTGGGGTCGGATAGGTCGGCTGGAGCCTCTTTCTCTCGGTCGGAGAGTGGACTTTAGACCGGACCTTCCATCCGATCTGACCGTTGTCTCGGGCCCTCCGAGCCTAGAAGGCCGCCGGGGAGAGTTGGTTCCTCGAGTCTTTATTTATTGGGCTTTTCTCCCAAAGTGGGCCCTGTGGGCTATCACTTGGGTGGGGCTCGTCCGGTTGGACCTTGTAGGCCTTGTTGGGCCGCCTTGGTGGTGGGCTACAAAAATCCCCCTCTCCATATATATATATATATACATATATGTATATATATATATATACATATATGTATATATATATACATGTATATATATATACATACATGTATATATATATATATAGGGCGAGGAGGTTGATGACACCAGGAGGGAGTGGTCCCCCCTTTGGCACGCTCTCTCTCTACTCTTGTTCTCTCTGTCTCTTTGTGAGGTGGGAGGTTGTCCGTGTCGAGAGAAAGAGAGAGATTCCCCCTCTGACTCTCTCTCTCTCTCTCTACTCTCTCTCTATCTCTCTATGGGGTGGAGGGAGTTGTCGGCGCTGGGCCTCCTTGGTCCAATTTACCCTAAAAAGAAAAAATTAAAGATTAAATACATATTATCCAAAGTCACAATGAAAGACAAAATGGGTAAGCTTAATAAAATGGAAACAAATAGGAATTGAAAAGAAACTCGTGTGCATAGACTACAATCGGAGGGAGGGAATGATCGTGAAAAGCGGTAGATATGTGAGAGTAAAATCACAGAAAGCGATCTAATTAAGGAGGATTCATAATAAAGACCCACAATTCTTTTGAAGGATTAGTAGTAAAGAACCCATAACATATCAGTTCATAAACGATGAAATCTATGATCAGTATTGATTACGTACACAATAACGTATTAAGTGGTGGTATAATAAGTGATTATCAAATGTAAAAGAAACTAAGTTTGGTCGGTTCAATCGTATCGTTTTATCGGTACGATATGATATCATATCACAATGTGTCAGTATTAAAAATAATTTAATAAATATATATTATTATAAAATATAACAAAATATTACATGTGACTTAATAGTTAGTAGGTGTGTAATTATGTGAGTTTTCAAATCTCACAAATGTCATTTATCTTTTGACTTATTTTTCTTAAAGAATAATAAAAAATAATAAAATAATGTCACGAATATATTTTGAACTCAAGTCTTAACCTTCTAAAGAAAGTCTATTAACTAATCAATCAATGAAATCATATTTAATATAAAATAATATATATAATATTTAAAAATAAATTATATATTTGTTACATATCACAATTCGATCGTATTGACCTATGATCGGTATGATCCGATACGAGTAATACACCTCGGACTCATTTAGCAAATCTTAAAAAAAATTCAGCCCACGTTCAAACCGTGGGCTCCCGTAGGGGTGAGCACGGGTTGATTTGGTTTGGTTTGAAGAGAATTTTTCTCGAATCAAACTGAATCGAATTAAGGTTTCAACTCGAACTAAATCAAACCAAATTACTTTGAAACCAAACCAAAGCAAACCGAATTAATTTGGTTTGGTTCGATTTGATTCGATTTGAACTATATTCATCTCTCCTTTTAGAAATTAGATTGGATTCAAATAAGAATAGAGAAAGGTAGGGTAGAAAATTTTCTACCAAATAAAGCAAATATTAAAAATATAACATAAAAAGTTGTAACTCGTAAGAACAAGGTCCATAATATTTTCACATAAAAAATTAAGAAATTCTGTTATAATAAAATAGAAGGTGATTTAAAACATATTTCGTAGAGTCAAAAATCTCGTCGGGATGACAGAGATAGAATTTTTTGAATTAAGGTTTATAGTTACATATACACATATATTAACTTGACAAAAATATCTTTAAATTCATATTATTCGGTTCGGTTCGATTTCTTAAACTTCAAAATCAAATCAAACCAAAATTTTTAATACGATTCGACTTGAACACAAATCAAAATTATTTAAATTTTAACCCAAATTAAATTGAACTAAATTTATCAATTCGATTTAATTTTCAGGTTAAACCGGAATAATGATCACCCCTAAGCTCCTCCCTCCTCTCCAACCCGACTGAGTTAGGAGGACTCGGTCGATAAGTTAGGATCTAAAACGTCCTTGGTATACATAAAAATAATGAGTTTTTTTACCACAACGCGAATTGCGGACGCGGTCTGGGCCTCTCACATTAGCATTGGCGGCGGATTCAGAACCGTCACTAAATACGTCAAACCGTAGGGAAAGGGCACGCGTCTTTCCCTGTCCAGAACGTGCGTGCCCCAGGCTTTTGTGAAATAAAAGAAAGATACTCAGATAATTGAAGGCCACAGTAGTGTCATCTCCGACGAGAAAATCTACCTGTTTGAAAGGGTTAAATGACCAGAAATGAAGTTCTAGCTACACACCCATCTCATGTTACGTTATTAAGGGGGAAAGGAAGACTCAGAAGACTTTTTAGACTGTTTTGAAACTCTACCCAGAAGAGAGTAAACAAATAAAATTCTAATGGACATTCAGATAAATAAAATTATATATATATATATATATATATATATATGGAAAGAGAGAGAGGGGGGGGGGGAGAATGTCAATCCTGTTACAGGAACCTCCATTGCTGCTAGAGGTGAGTGTTTTTTTGATTAAACTGGTAACCTAAATCGGATCTGAAGATTTGATTTGATTCGATTTGTAATTTTAAAATTATAATTTATTTTTAATATAAATTATATTAATAAAAATAGTTTGGTCTGATTTTTATTTTTCAAAAAACAAACTAAACCGTATAAATCTATTTCAAAGCATTTCTATCGACTTGGCATAGACTAAATAATTAGTCAAGTTCCTCACTATTTTATTCGTGTGCCCTAAGTAGAGGTGTCTTTCTCCCCATATTGAATATTTTTTTATACCACTAATAGTTAGTCACATTCTTAACTTTTTGAGAGAATTATGATTCAAATTGAACTAAATTAAATTATTCAATTTGATTTAATTTAATTTTAAAATTATTCGATTTAATTTAGTTTAGATTAAATTATTAATTTTATTTTATTTGATTTGATAAAATTTACCTACAAACCTAACCAATTAAATAGAGGTGCTCATCCCTGGTAGCATTCCTACGTTGCTAGAGACTGTAGGCGCCCAAAAAATCACGGGGAGTACGTACGACTGAGGGATTTTTAGATGGTTTTTTTTAAAAAAAATAAAACAAAAGACAACGAGAGGTGAACATTATCAAGAATATCTTTTATTTAATTTTAAAGTTTATGATTATGTTTTTATAATTTATTCCTGCCAACGGGAGATGAATATCAAGTGAAATATGTCATATACAACTTCTATTAGATGTAATAGAATACTTAAAATACCCTCCCCCGCACCCACTCCTCCCACCTCCGGTGAGGCCTCCCCATCCCCACCATTAAACTTAAAAAATGTTTTAGATAGTAGTTAACTGTCATTTAAGAATGAGGAATACTTTGTGGATATTCTTGTAACAAAGGTTAAATAAACAAAAAATTTAAGAAGGATAGAAAAATTCCAACTTAAAACTCTCTCTCTCTCTCTCTCTCTCCACCTTATAATATGACGATGATATAGTAATTACAATCCAATAGGTGAAGTAGAAACTAACATCCCTGATCAAGTCTTCCACAGTTTACTTGTCTCTGGTCGAGAAGAAGAAGGTGGGGTTTTGGTAGTGGGGTTTGTGGACGATCCACGGTAGCACGGCCATGGTAATACAGTGGCGGGGGTAGTATCTACCGTCTGACCGTGGTGGAGAGAGTGGATGGGTGGACCCATAGGATAAGAGGCTGATGCAAGTAACTATTACGGACAATTACACCTTTCTCCATAGAATTTTACATATTTTTTCTATAACGTTATCATGTTCTTATAGGGCGTCTGGGAGTATAAAACTATTTCTCTCTTAAAAATGATTCTATGTCAAATGTTTGACTAAAATTTTAAAAGCGATGTAAACACACTATTAATTGTTTGACAAAAGTAACATAATTTTTAAAAATTGAGTAGACATATTTGACTAATACTTTTAAATTAGCCGGGATAGACGAGGTCTCCTCCACGAACATATAAGCTCGACAGCCACATACGTTGTAGAAGCACTTCAAGTGAGACCAGTGAGACCAACACAATATTTCGACGAGGCCCGTATTGGATTCCCCGACTCCGTTATGATCCCTTCCCAAGAAGAAGAGGTGGAGGAGAAGAAAGAAACATGAGCAATTCTGTGCAAGAAGGTACCATTGACCTCTTGAATGGCAGAGGAGACGAATCATGGAAAGTGACAAAAGCCAGAGGAGAAGGTGACGGTTGCCAAGGCAATGATGAGGGGTGCGACGATAGGTAACAGATGTCGACGTCCCTGAGACATGATCCTGAGTTCGGTGACATGCTCATCATCTCTGACAAGGGAGGCCACATTGAAGCGGCCTTGGCCAGGAGGACAACGTCGGACAGTGCTGTGCATCTCTAGATACTCGAGGAGATTGTGCCTCGTCTGACTATAGGATGGTATCATGGGGTGATGTCGAAGCGAACAAAGGGCCACGCGACAAGGCAAAGGGAGGAGGGGAGAGCTAGACGGTAGGTGGACTTTGCAAGAGGAGGGAGAGGAGAGGGTCGGACGACGATGTCTTGGTTGCACCCCGATGGCCTCACAGTAAAGAAGAGGAGGAGGGAGAGGCGAGGGCTAGACGTATGTGGGCTTCACATGAAGGAGGAGGAGGGGGGAGAGGGAAGGGCTGGATAGTGGATGGGATTCGCAAGAGAAGGGGGAGAGAGATGGTAGGGCAAGAAGACAATTGTGTCCTCTAGAACTCTGTCAAGATATAGATGATAAGCAGGGAGGAGGAGACCATGGGAAGGGAGGAAAAAGATCAACGTCTACTTTGCCTTCCCACCGCCATGAGTTGGTGGCATGAGATGGTGGGAGAAGAGAGCAATTGGGACATCATTGTCGAGGAGGAAGGTGACCTTGCATTGATCCGCCACATTGGGATGAGCATGTTAGTGGTGCCCTGCCTCTCGACCAAAATGGCCCTCTTGAGGCGGTGGCTCTACAGCAGTGAGGATGGCAACGAGGAGCAGCCATGCTTTCGTATCTTGCAGTCGTCACCGACGTGACCATGGGAGGGCGAAGGGAGGAGGAGGAAGAACGCACCTATCCTTCATGAAAGTCAAGGGAGATCCTCGATCGCGGGGTTTCTCTAACAAGGACGCACAAGGAAGAGGTTGAGCATACGAGGTCGTGCCTGTTGGGCACATGGCCCATTTTCTCAGCCCATTGGGTAGTTTAAACCAAGTCACGCTGGATACATGTATCTGGGGATGAAGAGCTATTGAGTAGGGCACATTAGACAAAGCACATTAATGGCTTTTGTCTGTTGTGGTGTGCTTCCATTCTTGGTTTCTCAGGTTTCGGCAAAACCATTATTCTCACTTGCTTTTGCAATAGGCTGGCTGCGACTGTTCACCTACATAAGGGCGTTCTGTCTTCTACGCTGATAGGAAGCGTGCGTCCGAGGGAGATGTGAGCGGCTGTGAGTTCTACACAGTAGGGTGTGCGGCTGTGCAGGAAGCGTGCGTCCGAGGAAGAAGGAAAGAGAAGGGATTGTTCTTATCATCCGAACATTATTTTTCATCACAGAGTCTATCAGGTTTACAGTGTATTTTGCTGTGATCGAGTGGAAAAGTTTAGATATTATCTTATCCCTATTATTCTCTTTTAGTTGTAACTCGGATCTTGGGCAAGAGATTCCGAGATTTGTACGTTCATTATTTTCATAGTGGATTTGTTGCTCCGGCTTGCCCCGTCGTTTTTCCCCATCACTTTGGTGGGATTTTTCACGTAAATCTTGGTGTTCTATGTGGTTGTGTGTTTGGTTAATTTTTCCGCTGCATGATTCGGTCTATCTGAAATTATTCCTACACAAAGGTTTTATTCCCATCAACTAGTATCAGAACTCCGTTAGATTAAAATATTTATTTGTGTATGAATATGGAGGCCGGTAACACTTCCCGCATGATTAGTTTAAATGGAAACAATTGGATGATATGGAAACCAAGAATGGAGGATCTCTTGTATTGCAAGGACTTGTATGGTCCATTGCAAGGAGATAGTGGAAAGCCCGCAACAATGTCAGCCGATGACTGGAAAATGTTAGACCGGAAAACTGTTGGGTTTATTCGACAGTGGCTTGATGATAGTGTTTTTCATCATGTTTCCACTTAGAGTTCTGCACACTCTCTATGGAAAAAGTTAGAGAGTCTTTATGAAAGAAAGACAACGGGTAATAAGGCTTTCTTGATTAGAAAACTTGTCAATCTGAAGTTTAAAGAGGGCACTTCTATTGCTGAGCACTTGAATGAAATGCAGAGTATCACTAACCAGTTATCCTCTATAAAGATGTCTCTTGATGATGAGTTGCAGGCATTGCTACTTCTCAGTTCGTTGCCAGAAAGTTGGGAGACACTGGTGGTTTCCCTCAGTAATTCTGCACCAGATGGAGTCGTCTCCATGAGTCAAGTAACAAGCAGTTTGTTGAATGAAAAGTTGAGAAGAAAGAACTCAGAAATTTCTCACAGTGATTCACATGCACTTATCTCAGAGAATAGGGGAAGGTCAAAGTCTAGAGGGAGAGGGAACTCACAGAAAAGCATAAGTCAAGGCCAAGAAAAGACATTACTTGCTACAACTGTGGAGAAAAAGGATATTTCAAGAATCAGTGCAAGCAACCTAAGAAGAACAAGAAAAAGGGGAAAGAAGTAGAGAATGCAGAGTCAAAAGAGAATGTCACAGCTACAGTGCAAGGTGATGATTATTTGATTTTGTCTACTTCTGATGATATTTTTTCTTGTGTGTGCCAGACTTCGATTGAGTGATTGACACAGGTGCTTCTTACCATGCTACACCAAGAAAAGAGTTATTTGCTACCTACAAGCCTGAAAATTTTGGTGTTGTCAAGATGGGCAACCATAGGACAGCAGACATAATTGACATGGGTGACATTCATATAAAGACCAATCTTGGCTGCAAGTTGGTGCTTAGGGATGTGAGGCATGTGGTTGATTTGAGGCTGAATTTAATTTCAGTTGGAAAGCTAGATGATGAAGACTATGATAGCAAATTTTACAAGGAAAAATGGAAGCTCAGTAAGGGTTCTCTTGTTGTTGCTAGTGGAAAGAAATGTCATACCTTATACAGATTGCAGGCCCAAGCTTGTGGTGATCAATTGAATGCTATAGAGAAAGATTCCAGTATGGAGTTGTGGCATAGGAGACTGGGACATATGAGCGAGAAGGGGTTGCGGGTTCTTTCCAAGAAAGAAGTCTTACCAGACTTCAGAGGTACACATCTGAACTCATGTGTTGATTATTTGGTTGGTAAACAACATGGAGTTTCCTTTACTAGTCTTGCATTATCTAGAAAGATGCATGTCTTAGATCGTGTCTATACAGATGTCTGTGGTCCTTTGAGGACAAAAACTCCCGATGGTTCTATTAATGTTCAAGGTATCAGTGGTGCACTTTACTTTGTTACTTTTATAGATGGTTTTTCTAGGAAAGTTTGGGCCTATGCTTTGAAGACTAAAGATCAGGTTATTGATGTTTTCAAAGAGTTTCATGCCAGGGTCGAAAGGGAGACAAAAAGACAGCTGAAATGCATAAGGTCAGACAATGGTGGTGAGTATACAGGACTGTTTAATGCTTATTGCAGGTCACATGGCATTCAACTTGAAATGACAGTTCCTGGTACACCTCGGCATAATGCAATTGCAGAGAGGATGAACCGCACCATCATGGAAAAGATCATATGTATGCTTTCTGATGGGAATCGACGCCGAGCAAGTACTTTTCATATTGTATTTATGTCCTTTAGTTTATTTTTATATCCACGGGAAAGTATACGCGCAATTGTACGGCTTTATCAGCCAATGCGTCACTCCCATAGATTGTGTGGGTTTCTATGTAATTTGCCGGTAGGACCAGTAAGGGGGCCCTCAGCCCTTTCCCATTCGTCCACCTAGACCATGTGAGGCTGGTCAACCAGCCTAGGTGGCCTTCTAGATGAGTTGAATGTCAATTGCCACATGGGTAGACAAAGGGGGTGATTTTTCCTTGGTAGGCTACCTACCAAGTCAAATTGTCTCCCTTGCCACTCCATAGTCAATAGGCCGCCCCCCCCCCTTCAATTTTTTATTGTATTTTTTTTGTGTTTGTGGCATGCCATCCAGACCCTCCATCTCTCATCCTTAGATCCAAGGGTTGAGGTTGGATTTGGTTGGAAGCATATATAAGCTTATATTTTCATGTGAAAATTAGTGAAAATTCAGAAATTTTGTTGAATGCCAAGAAGGCTCTTGCGCCCCCAGCCCTCTCCCCCTGGTTTTCTCTCCTCAAACCTCCAGTTCTAGAGTGTATCAATCTTCTATCTCCCCCTCTCAACCTCTGATCTTCATCAGTGCTGCCGCCGCCGCCGTTCGTGCCGCCTTCGAGCTGCCGCGAATCCGTCTTCGATTTTCTGTCCTGCTGGATAGAGGTGTCTTCCCGAAATTTCTGATACCAGCCACGGCCTCTTCGTGGTTTATAATTTTTATGGTGTGTTCATCTTTTATCCCATTATCCACAAAAAAATTCAGGTCGAAAATCCTTCGTTTGATATTTTTTCAATTTCGGTCTTCAATCAATCCCAGATCTGTCCTGTCTCTGTCTACAGTGACAGCAGCTCTGAGTTTCTCATCTCCGACCTTCTTTTTGATTTTTTTTGGGGTTCCCAATTTTACTGGGCGTTCTGTCCATCATCCCCTACATCCACCATTTTTCTTGATTTTTTATCCGCCCTCTATCTCTTTTTCAAAATTCGTGTTCTATCTCTGCTACAGTGCTTTCAGCCAAGTTCTAGATCCGACCACTTTCCAGTTCAAAAATCAGAACAAATCACAGCCACCTCCAAACCCTTTATAAAAAATGGTTCCGGTTTCCTAGCTTGAGTTCCTACAACTTCTCTGAAGACCACCACTTCAGATTCGGACGTTCACATATCGGTCAAAGGTAGTTCTCAGACAAGTTCTCTGCAAATCTGAGAGTCCGGTCACTGTACAACAGCAACTCAAAAATTCATTAAAGCCAAGATCCGTGCAGATCCAGGTCTGATCTCCAGGTCTAGGTTGAACTATTTGAAGAGAGCTTTCCAACGGCGCCAGTTTTGTGTCGATTTGACATCGTGGCTGATCGCAGCGTCCATTCTCGCCGGGACACGCGCTGAAACCCAGAAGCTGCAGATCCGTGGCCGGTTGTTCCGACCGGTGCCGATCGGAGCCGCCCGGCCTCCAGCCGGTGAACCAGCGCGCCTCCACTCTAGGGAGCGCCCTTCCAGGCATCCTCCACTACAGCGGTGCCATCGGATCCCACACGGCCCCTCCGGATAGCACGTGGGCCCCACCATCACTAGTTCGGGTGTTGTCGAATCAACGCGAGAAGCCGCCCGTCAACCCGAATTCGGTCCTCCCAGACCCCATTGTGTAGCCCTTTACCTCTCTGCGTGGAGTGGACAGCGACTTGTATTGCTGTAATATTGTGTAGTATTGTTCCGGGAGTACGAGTTTCGGCCGGGATCGTCTTCCCCACGCCGAGCGCGTGGAGGTATCGTTCCCGCTCCTTACACTCGGCATTTATTTATTTTCATATATACTTGTTTATGCCACTGCTAGAGAGCATGTTCTAGGATCGTAACTCGCTTTATATTTATATCACCGCTGCTGCGAGAGAGAGCGTTACCGTCCTGTGACCCGATCCGGGCACGAAAGTGTGAATTGACCACCCTAGCTCTAGCCGATTTCTCAACCGTGCACGTCCGACGCTTCCCTCGTTAAGGGACGATCGCGAACTTGTCGTGTCCGTGTCTCGTCCCGCATCAATTTTGTATCAGAGCGAGTTTGAGTCTAGGGTGTCAAAAAAAAGTGTCATTCATTAGTCATTTACGTCTAAGTCGTGTTTAGGGTCATCATTGTTTTAAAACAAACAAAAAAATTGTCTTTTGCATTGCATCCCAATAACCCGGTATATCAAAAGGTGTTGTCCGAACGTTAGGCTACGCCTATCGGGAAGGCCGCACACTTGCGCGACTGATCTTCGGATCGATTAACTCCGCCACGTGCCGAGTTTTGGTTTTTGCATTAGTGTGTTTGCTTTAGTCGGCGTCTTCTAGTCGGTGTGTCTGCATGCCCACTCGTAGGGGTACTCAGTACTCACCCCCACCACCACCTATGGCGGATCCCCGAGCCACTAGTCTCGATGCGTCAGCTGTGGTCGAAATGTTCCAAAATCTTATGGGACAAGTGCAAGGATTGCATACGCGTCTTGATGGGTTGGATACGCAAATGGGTGATTTAAGTACCCGGATGGATAGGATGGAAGGAGTGAGTACCCGAGTGAATGATCTAGGCACCCACCTAGAAGAGATGATGAAAGCCATAGAGGATAGGGCCGCTGGGTCGAACCAGTCCGTTTAGGGATTGGTCGGGAGAGTTGCCGCACTAGAGAGAGGCCCAGTCGAAGCACCCCCGATTGCCCCAGTCCAGGCACCCGTCCCACCTACACAAGGTCAACCGGAGCCGGTTCAACAACCCGCGACTCCAAGGGTTCAAGGGGTAGCTTTTAGGAGGCATGAAGTCCCCGAGGTGCATGACTATGAGTCCGATAATGAGCATCGGGGACATGGTCGTGATCATCGCCCTACACGGCGTACCCACGACCAAGATATGGATGAACGGGCCCTTCGGACCGTTCCGGCCGACCCTCCCACCTTTGACGGGTCCTTAGACCCAAAGGTCTATCTTGATTGGGAGGCTGGTATGGACCGATATTTTGAGTGGTTCGAGATGTCGGACCAACGAAAAGTCAAGTACGCCAGGATGAAACTTTTAGGCCAAGCACAGACCTATTGGAGGAACATGGAGAACCTATTGTTTCATCGTCAAGAACCCCCGATCGATACGTGGACCGATATGAGGGAGAAACTTAGGAAGAAGTACCTCCCTACCTCCTACCGCCAGCGTCTTATAGAGAGGTGGCAAAGCCTCACCCAAGGAGACCGGTCCGTCTCTGATTACATCGCCGAATTTGATGAATACTACTTGCGATGTGATGCCACGGAGGAGGATTCCCTTACCGTCTCTCGGTTTCGGCGTGGTCTACGCCCGCACCTACGGTATGAGCTTCTCCGCCGCAAGGTGGACAAGTTGGAGGATGCATATCAAGTTGCTCTCGAGATGGAGCAATTCGAGGGAGAGTTCGAGTCTATTCCTCGGTGGAGTCCCGCTCCTCCCCGTAGTGATTCCCGTGGCTCCTTAGGTTCATACCCGAGGGGACCCATGGCTCGTCCTCAGGAGCCCGCCCGTCAGGAGCACTTTGCTCCTCGACCTCGCCCTCCTCCACCTCGGGATCTATTTCCACCCCAACCACCGGCACCCGTTGCCCGTCCCCCGGCTCCTATAGCCCGTCCTCTGGCACCGGCACCCCCTCCACTATTGTCCAAGGCACTTACACCTCCCCCATTGCTGCCTACACCCCCTACCCGACGGGATGATAAGGGTTAGGCCCCTTTTATAGGAGAGAGTAGTCGGTCGAGAGTGCAGTGTTTCCACTGTCACGGGTTTGGCCACATTTCCAGCGAGTGTCCCGCTTGCACCACCCTAGCCCTAGGTGTTGGAGAATCCGTACCTCCCGAGCTTGAGTATGTCAATTACGTAGCTGATGAGTACTATGCCTTGGGGGGGGAAGAGTTGGACGGCTCTCCGGCGCCCAGGATGCCGCCACCTAGTGGGCTTGATGTCACCACCTTAGTCTAGAGTCGTGCATGAGTCAGTGTGTTTGTTTTGTGTTGTTTGTTTGCATGGTTTGTGTGTCGTTTGTCTGCATGTGTCTTGTGCAAGCTCGTTGTCGTTCTCTTATGAGTAAGAGGCGAGTGGACTCATTCGATGAGTATGGGATCGGTTCTATATCTACACCCGGATCTAGTCACCTATAGGGACTCAGCTGTGATTCCTAGTGAGTCTTCGAGCTGCTTCCTTCCCTTTTGAGAGTGCCCCACTCGGAGTGTCCACCTTTAACCCATAGCAGTTCGCGCATATTGAGTATATATGCAATGAGCAGGTGACGATCATTTGGAGGGGAGCATACCCGCGCTACTTGGCACGGTGACGGATCTGCCGGAGTACTCGAGCATCCATACCCTACTCGACGGGGTCGAGTTCCTCCCACCCGGGGAGAGTTGATGGGAATCGACACCGAGCAAGTACTTTTCATATTACATTTATGTCGTTTAGTTTATTTTTATATCCACGAGAAAGTATACGCGCAATTGTACGGCTTTATCAGCCAATGCGTCACTCACGTAGATTGTGTGGGTTTCTATGTAATTTACCGGTAGGACCAGCAAGGGGGCCCTCAGCCCTTTCCCATTCGTCCACCTAGACCATGTGGGGCTGGTCAACCAGCCTAGGTGGCCTTCTAGATGAGTTGAATGTCAATTGCCACATGGGTAGACAAAGGGGGTGATTTTTCCTTGGTAGGCTACCTACCAAGTCAAATTGTCTCCCTTGCCACTCCATAGTCAATAGGCCGCCCCCCCCCCCCCTTCAATTTTTTATTGTATTTTTTTTGTGTTTGTGGCATGCCATCCAGACCCTCCATCTCCCATCCCTAGATCCAAGGGTTGAGGTTGGATTTGGTTGGAAGCATATATAAGCTTATATTTTCATGTGAAAATTAGTGAAAATTCAAAAATTTTGTTGAATGCCAAGAAGGCTCTTGCGCCCCCAGCCCTCTCCCCCTGGTTTTCTCTCCTCAAACCTCCAGTTCTAGAGTGTATCAATCTTCTATCTCCCCCTCTCAACCTCTGATCTTCATCGGTGCCGCCGCCGCCGCCGTTCGTGCCGCCTTTGAGCTGCCGCGAATCCGTCTTCAGTTTTCTGTCCTGCTGGATAGAGGTGTCTTCCCAAAATTCCTGATACCAGCCACGGCCTCTTCGTGGTTTGTAATTTTTATGGTGTGTTCCTATCTTCCATCCCATCATCCACAAAAAATTTCAGGTCGAAAATTCTTCGTTTGATATTTTTTGTAATTTCGGTCTTCAATCACTCCCAGATCTGTCCTGTCTCTGTCTACAGTGACAGCAGCTCTGAATTTCCCATCTCCGACCTTCTTTTTCTTTTTTTTTGGGGTTCCCAATTTTACTGCGCGTTCTGTCCATCATCCCCTACATCCACCATTTTTCTTGATTTTTGATCCGCCCTCTATCCCTTTTTCAAAATTCATGTTCTATCTCTGCTACAGTGCTTTCAGCCAAGTTCCAGATCCGACCACTTTCCAGTTCAAAAATTAGAACAAATCACAGCCACCTCCAAACCCTTCATAAAAAATAGTTCCTATTTCCTAGCTTGAGTTCCTACAACTTCTATGAAGACCACCACTTCAGATTCGGACGTTCACATATCGGTCAAAGGTAGTTCTCAGACAAGTTCTCTGCAAATCTGAGAGTCCGGTCACCGTACAACAGCAACTCAAAAATTCATTAAAGCCAAGATCTGTGCAGATCCAGGTCTGATCTCTAGGTCTAGGTTGAACTATTTGAAGAGAGCTTTCCAACGGCGCCAATTTTGTGTCGATCCGACATCTGGGCTGATCGCAGCGTCCATTCTCGCCGGGACGCATGCTGAAACCCAGAAGCTACAGATCCGTGGCTTGTTGTTCCGACCGGTGCCGATCGGAGCCGCCCGGCCTCTGACCTGTGAACCAGCGCGCCTCCACTCCAGGGAGCGCCATTCCAGGCATCCTCCACTACAGCAGTGCCATCGGGTCCCACACGGCCCCTCCGGACAGCACGTGGGCCCCACCATCACTAGTTCGGGTGTTGTCGAATCAACGCGAGAAGCCGCCCGTCAACCCGAATTCGGTCCTCCCGGACCCCATTGTGTAGGTCTTTAACTCCCTGCGTGGAGTGGGCAGCGACTTGTATTGCTGTAATATTGTGTAGTATTGTTCCGGGAGTACGAGTTTCGGTCGGGACCGTCTTCCCCACACCGAGCGCGTGGAGGTATCGTTCTCGCTCCCTACACTCGGCATTTGTTTATTTTCATATATACTTATTTATGCCACTGCTAGAGAGCATGTTCTAGGATCGTAGCTCGTTTTATATTTATATCACCGCTGCTGCGAGAGAGAGCGTTACCGTCCCGTGACCCGATCCGGGCACGAAAGTGTGAATTGACCACCCTATCTCTAGCCGGTTTCTCAACCATGCACGTCCGACGCTTCCCTCGTTAAGGGACGATCGCGAGCTTGTCGTGTCCGTGTCTCGTCCCGCATCACTTTCACAGGCAAAGCTACCCAAAAGATTTTGGGATGAGGCATTGAGGACTACAGTTGATGTGATCAACTTGTCACCCTGTACAGCTCTAGATGGTGATGTTGCTGAGCATGTATGGTCAGGAAAAGATGTCTCATACAGACACTTGAGAGTGTTTGGCTGTCGTGCATTTGCACATATTCCAGACATTGAAAGGTCCAAGTTGGATGGTAAGTCAAAAGAATGTGTTTTTCTTGGTTACTCACATGATCAATTTGGTTATAGGCTTTGGATCTAGAAAAGTAGAAAATATTCAGAAGCAGAGATGTGGTTTTCTTTGAAGATCAAACCTTTGAAGACTTCAAGAAAAAGATACCAGCCAAGGATTCTGAAGAAGGCTTAGCAGATTGTGATCCACTCTCTCCTCTAGTATATCAGGGTGATGGGGGAGATGAGAATGAAGATGGTGCAGAGGTAGATACTGATTTACCTGCAGAACATGTTGAGTAGGAAGAAGATGAGGAGCAACCTCCTATAGAACCTCAGCTAAGAAGATCTTCTAGAGAACATCAGCCTTCCAAAAGGTACCCTACAGATGAGTATGTAATGCTTACTGATGCAGGTGAACCTGAGTGTTACTAGGAGGCAATTGAAAGTGAGCAGAAAGAGAAGTGGTTAGCAGCTATGCATGAGGAGATGGATGCTATGCAGAAGAATCACACTTATGATTTGGTGCAACTACCAAAGGGAAGAAAAGCCTTGAAGAAAAAGTGGGTTTTCAAGTTAAAAACTCAAGACCAATGTTCTCAACCAAAGTACAAAGCTAGATTGGTTGTGAAAGGCTTTGGGCAAAAACAATGTATTGACTTTGAAGAAATTTTTTCTCCTGTTGTTAAAATGTCTTCTATTCGTGTTGCTCTAGGTATTGTTGCTAGCTTGGACTTAGAGGTTGAGCAGCTAGATGTAAAGACAGCTTTCCTCCAAGATGATTTAGATGAGGAAATGTATATGGAGCAACCAGAAGGATTCAAAGTCAAAGGTAAAGAAAATCTTGTCTGCAGGTTAAGAAAGAGCTTGTATGGGCTGAAGCAAGCTCCAAGACAGTGGTACAAGAAATTTGATTCATTTATGGCTGAAAATGAATACAAAAGAACGGCTTCAGATCATTGTGTATACATCAAATGGTTTGGAGAGAATTTTATTATTCTCTTATTATATGTTGATGACATGCTTATCCTTGGGAATGATATGTCTATGATTGACAGGTTGAAGAAGGAACTTAACAAGTCCTTTGCAATGAAGGACATTGTAACGACCCGAGAATCCGATTACCGGGAAGGCCCGATAACCCGAGACTCAAACCGCCGCCCACGAGCCGGGAGGGCTCGGAAGGGCTAAAAGGAGTGTGGAGGCATAAAGAAATAGGAAATAAAGTATGACAATAATTAACAGAAATAAATAAACAACTACAGCTACAACAGAGTCCAGTCCAATAGGAAGTACAGTCTAAAGCAGTAAAACGTACCACATGCCAAGTGAACACTCGGCCCGGCAAGCTGGCAACTGAGAACCTCCGCTCCGCACCCTCGAACCTCGAGGAAGAACCGCCACACCTGAAAAGCAGAGAATGAGTCTCCAAAATAGAGACTCAGCACGGATCCCGCTGAACCCCAACCGGAAACAACGGCGGTAGCGGAAAGGAAGGCTACGAGAGCAACCGCAACAGCAGGAACAGTAAACCCGGTGGCCGGTCGAAACTCGGCACTACAGCTACTCCTACTGTACCAAAAACACACCCCGAACTCACAGTCGAGGCTACCGAACTACACTAGTACCGCTTACCGAAGTAAAAACCCACGGCAACCATGCCGTAGAGGCCTGTCCCCCGGACACAGCCGACTTGGACACGCTGTCCAAGGTGCAACCCCGACCATCCGATCGCGGGTACCGCACAACAAGATGCAACCTCGGTAAAGCCACTAGCACTACTTTCACGGCGCAGAAATCGACACCCGCGCCACGGCGAAACAACCGAAACTCAACGGTCGACACGACCGAAAACCCGAAGGTCAAAGTCACGAAAACTAACAGTATGTCACTCCCGACTCGACAGGAGTACCTCCCACTAGAAGCACAGTCGGTAGCGTCCCATGACGACTTGCACCGCACCACAGGTGAACTGCCTGACGTGGTAGCGCCTACCAAAGGCACGAACACCGAACAAGTAACCACAAACAAGTGACTAGCTGGGGTCACGCCCGTCGACGTGCGTCCACTGTCCCCAACCACGTGTGCACACACAGACCACGCGTCCTAGGTCTGGCCCTCTGACTGGTTTTCCCATGGCACTGGACTCTGATTAGACGAGGGGCCCGACGGAAACCAGTCTAAAACCGTCCTCAGGGTAAGCCCGTACACCTACTCCCAGGTGAGACCGGTACCGCGTACTGGTAGGCTACGACTAGTGGAGGGTCACTGAAGGAGTAGACTCTCAAGACAACAGAAAATAACGTCCAAATCTGACGAAGTACGGGGACCATCCCACGTACCAGCACCATCGCACGGTGACCACAGTCGGAGAAGAAACAGGACTCGTAGTCCACGGCCACGCAAGCACCCTGCGCGAGAGTCGAGAAAACTCAAGTGGCGCTAAGCCACTGGACTCTGGGCAGTCCTCTAGACGCACTACACCCAACGGTCCTTGAGTCACAAGACTCGGGGTCAAGACCGTTGTACGCAACACCACAAGGCCGTCAATCTAGTCTAATCTCTAGGTCTAAAACCACGGTAGCACGAGTACCGAGACAACTCACGAGCCGCCAAGACCACTCCCTCGGGAAGGGAACGCAAAGGACTAAAGCCACCCACACGGGCCACACGGAAAACACAAAAGCATGATCCCCAAGGTAGCACACAAGCCGCCATGTCGATCTCCCATCCCAAGGTAGCGGGAAACCTCCACCCCAGGCCGAATAACTGGACTTATAGTCCAAGGCCAAACACATGGCCCACACGGGAATCGCCTTCCGAAGAAACCCACGACATGCGGGGGAGACCCCACCGCACACACACCGATACACGGTGACTCAATCAAGCGTAACGCGAAAGTCTGAAACACGTGAGGTCACCCAGACCCACCACACCTACGGGCACGCTAATCGAGGTAAATGGAACCTCGGACACCCAAAGACACGGTCACAGAACTCCACGGGGTGTCAAGGACATTCACAAGACCTAAAGTCAACCACTGGGTCACAACCAGGTCGACCGGAGGTCAAAACAACGTAAACGGGAACCGCAACGTAGTCACGGTCACCTGGAGACCGCGACCATAGTCACGGTCGACTGGGGACCGCGACCACACAGTAGTGGTCGATCGAGGACCGCGACCACGCAGTCACGGTCACCTCACGACCGCAACTAGCCACGCGCAAACTCGATGGTAGCGGTCGCCCTAAGACCACGACCAGAGAGTCACGGTCGGGTCACGACCGCGACTAGACAAAAACGGTCTATCGCACATCCGCGACGCTTGCCAACGCTCTTGGGCAAACGCGGTTCTCCCAAGACCGCGACCATTTCAGAAAACCGAGAACGGCGAGAAAATGCCCAAAAATCCACGCCACGCCCCCAAACATCCACGGATGAGGGGGAAAACATGGGGGAAGCTCCCCAGTAGCCCCTAGCATGCATTTATGGCCTCGAATCGGCCTAAAACGCAACGAAATGCTAGATCGAGCGATCACTCCCCCAAAACATGATTTTCCCCAAAACTCCTCAAACGACCAGCTCGGCTCACCACGGCCTACGAAACTCGTGGGAAATGAAGCGCACGGGCTGGGGGTCCATCACCCTACCTCCACCGAAGATTTCACGCACCGTGGACGCCGATCCACGAAGAAAACGTCGTTAAAGCCTCGCCATTCCACGAACCCACGGCCGAGCTTCACCGCGCCTCCACCGCCTCGATCCTCATCCATCCTTGCCCGTAGCTCGGCCACCCCGTCCCCACCTCGCCCACGCCGTCCCCACCTCGCCCACGCTAGATCGCGCCGATCCAAACCCGAAAGATGTCCGAAACATCATTTCGGACACAACGGAGCCAGATATACCGGAAACGCAGATCCGGGACCCACGAACAAGGATCCGAAAAACTCGGGACATTACAACCCTCCCCCCTTAAAGGAATTTCGTCCTCGAAATTCAGGACCTAGCACGAAGTCCCAAGGGAAGAACACTGAACCAACTGACACGCTGTCAGAGCCCCAGCACAGAAAACCTCGATTCTCACGAAAACACCAATCCTGAGGGACACAGCCAGACCTACAATCACAAACAACACCTCGCTCCTCGCGCCGAGCACACTGGCCAACAGAGCAGGCATATACCAAAGGACACAGTCCGACATCACCTCAGACAACGCGAGAATCCACCATCGCACCGCAGCCACAATCTTGCTCACCGAGGAATCACAACCCTCGTCACGAGAAACATCTACCGATCCATCCTACGGTCGGCAGACAAAACATACATCAGCTTCGCAGCCAGCTGACAGGTCGCACACCCTCCTCAAGGGAGCAACCAAAACAGAGCCTCTACCAGCTCAAGCAGCCATCTCAACAGACCGCAACCAGGTCATCAGCTCAACACCAAGAAACACTCCACGCATGGCAAGCCGAAAGCCGGACATAACACCGTGCCAACTCGACCCTCTCGGGGAGCACGACGAAACCAAATGACAAAATCCCGGTGTCTTCAGTCATCACCTCACTGGACTCAGACTCACAGGGGAACCATCCCATGCTGGTCACCAAACCAGGGATAACCATCGCGACACCGACGTCCTATCAAGGACCACCCTCCGACGCCCATCTCACAAAAAGCCTCCGCCCATAGGCGTCACTCTTCCATCTGGTCTCATCAAATCCTTCGATCAACCTCAAGTGGACACCTGCCAATCCCGATTCCGCCCTTACCACAGAGCCACGGGACACCACCTAAACAGTGCTCACGGGTCCCAAAGCAACATACATCTCACCATGGTCGGCTACGAGACTAGCCTTACCAGTCACTCGCAGCTACCAATAGGAACCCACAGCCTGCCAGAGATCACTTCTCCAAAAATGATCTCATCCGAGGACACGACTGGGAACACAAGTCGGGCACCAAGCCACCGACTCTGACCAACACGTCCTCGACCTCCGTCAGGCGACATCCTCAACAACCCCATCCAGGTCTAACACCCACGCCTGACACGGCTTCCATCACAGGAACAGGGTACTCATGCGGCACACTAGCCAGCACTTTTCCCAACACTCCATCCAGCCAGTGCCAACAACCATAATACCTCGAGCAACGGCACGGCAACAACACGTTTCACACCGAGGAACCAATCCTCCAATGCTCAATGCAAACTAAGGAATCCGCCCGTAGCAACCAACGCTACGATCCTGAACCAATGGGTCACAAGCCCATCACGCTTCTGCTGCGCACTCAGATCCGCGCGCACAGTCGAGAAAGTAAACACCGCCCAACCGGCACTCGTCCTTCCGGAACAGCGCCAGCACACCCTCACACGATAAGGGAATGGGCACAGCTTCTCACAGGCAACCACCTTGCCAAGACAAGGAGCACGTCTCGCACGGACTTCATGGCACACAAGGCCAACCAATCCGGGCACACAATGCAAGACGACGAACCTTAGGCCAACACAATCTCTCCAACCAAAGGAGAAACCAGCGCACTTCCGACCAACGGAAGAACTCCACGCTCGACCTGACCTCAAACCTCTCGCATGTTGGAAACAGCACCATCCAGCACCTAGGAAAACCATCGTTTCCATCAGGTCAGCGCCTCCGACACACTCGACGAGTGTCACGTCGGACCACAATCACAGCATCTCTCGACGCACCACTGCTGCAATTCCTCAAACTGCAACACACCACTGTGGACGCACTTTTTGTTCGACGGATCCTCGTCGGTTCGTTGGTTGGTTTATTAAGTGCGTGGGCGTGCCAGTCATCGAAGTGACAATTTATTCGGGCTCTGAAGAGCCCGTGGTGCGCTCGATCTGACTTCGTCAGACGATTGTGTGGTTCGTGTCGGGACCAAATCCCGTCGCGCCGTAAAGGTCACGACGTCATTTACATCCCCCATACGAGGGAACACCCTTGATTAATTGCCGAAATTAGGGGCCCTACGGCCGAAAGGAATAATACTAATTGCGCAAGAAAGGGGTAGGAATAGATTGCACTAAGGGTTGAATTCGGGCCATAGGCCGTCGGCCATGTCGGTCGCTCGTGGACCTTTTCATGTTCGGACACGGGTCCGTGATAGAAACGCGACGAGAAAACCGGGGCGAATCCGTTCAAGTGTCTGCCGAACGCACGACAATTTCAATCACAGCCCGAAAGGGTATAGGGGCGAGGAACAAATCCGGTCTAGTCGGAATGTCGGCCCAAGATCAGGTCTGGGCTTGGCCATGTCAGGATAGCTCCCAAGATCAGGGCCCAACCTGAAAAGGCGGCATTGTTATTCCTTTGATATCGGGACACAGGGGAGAGACGGGACTGCAATGTGGACCCTAGCATTTTTTTTTGAGATTTTTCTTAGTTATATGTTCCTCTCTTTCCTTGTTATCTATTACCTTTTCTTTTTATGCATTTGTTTTATTGAGTGATTTTTCCCCTTTTTTATTTATTACTATTATCATTATTTTCTTACCCCCCCCCTTTTTACTGTTGTTATTATTGCTACATATTTGGCGTCCTTTAATTAGCATAATTTTCATTAATTCATTTATTATCTTTATTGTTATTGCCATGCTATGTATATATATATATATATATATATATATATATATATAGTGTATCGGCGAAGGGAGATGGGGTGTACCGCTGGGGAATGGAATGTGCCGCTGGGTGTAAAAAGGGGTGTGCCGCTGGGGGGTAACAAGGTGTACCGCTGAAGGTAACGAGGGTGTACCGCTGGGACTAAAGAAAAGAGTGTATCGCTGGGGGGAGTGAAGGCGTGCCGCTGGAGGTTGGGAGAGGGGTGTACCGCTGAAGGTTGTCTGGGGTGTGCTGTTGAAGACGGGGGGATGGTTGTGCCGCTGGAGGGGGATGAGAGTGTGCCGCTAGGGGTAAGCAAGGGGTGTACCGCTGAAGGTTGTTTGGAGTGTGCCGCTGGGGGACCAATGGAGCGTGCCGGTGAAGGTTGGAACAAGCGTGACAAAGGTGCATTCCTCTGTTATTCATTTTAAGGCTTTTCTTTTCTTCCTATCTTAATTTCTATGTAGTTTTATATAAGCTTCTCCTTTTCCTTGCTTTATTCCGTTCGGCCTCTTCTCGCAGATCGGACGTTCGGGCTGCCGGGTTGTTAATTGGTCAGGTTCTCGTCATGGTGCCGGCAGCGGCTTAATTAATTGGAAGGTTCCATCATTAATCGTTACATGCGTTTGTTGCTTCCTTTTGCCTTTTTAAAATTTTTTTGTTACTTTTTGACGAAAATTCGGCAGCACCTCCCCTCTACCCGAGCTTAAGGGAGGTACAGGGAACGTGCCCACATGGAGTGGCGGAACCCGACAACTGGAGGTGGGCGCCCGGAGGCAGCAACACCTTTATAAAACCCCGAAAAACCCGGAGAAAATCGTGAACGGAAGACCTCTAATACTAGATAGAATGGGCTGGGGGTTGGCGGCTAAGGGTGTACCGCTGAGGCACCAGGGGAAGGTGTACCGCTGGGGGGGAAAGTGTGCCGCGGGCGGCCTAAAAGGTGTGCCGCTGAGGGCCAAAAGAAGGTGTACCGGCCAAGGGCCAACAGGGAGTGCCGCTGAGGGCCAAAAGGTGTACCAGCCAAGGGCCAACAGGGAGTGCCGCTGAGGGCCAAAAGGTGTATACCGGTAGAGGAAAGCCAAGGATAGGCTGCCAACTGCTAGGCGTTCTAGAAGAGAAGGAGGGTCTTCCTCCCTTCAGACAGGTTGATACAACTGCTGGCCATAGGGGAGGGCAAAAAAACCCGAAAGGCCAAAGATCATACGGGAGCGATCATACTGATATGGAAACCCCAGAAGCATCGGAGAAATAGAGAGATGGAGGAAGAAACGGACAACACATCATACACCGTGAAAACGGGCATAAACCAACAAAATAACATATAAACCCCAAGAGGGTGATTTTCATTCATGGGGAGCAAGGGGTCATGGCCAGCCATACACATTGCCGAGCACGCCCTAGCCGAGGCTACGGGCAAGGGGGAAAACCAAAATACAGGATGAAGGGAGGAAGAAAACAAGGAAAACCCCGGAAGGGAAAGTGTTGGGGATTGAAGCAGGGACGAGCGTCCACTGCTCGTCCCCCCGCACCTTCCCTTGTTACAATCAGCCCTCCTTCTCTCTTACTCTCTCTTCTGCCCGGTGGCCGTCGGAGGAGACTCACGTCGGAGCCCTTCTTCTTTTCTTCTCTCTTCTCTTCCTCTCTTGCGTATGTCTCTCCCTCTGTCTGTGTCTCTTGCCCCTGCTCTCCCTCCTCTTCCTTTTTTTTGTCGAAATGGGAGTCATTTATACTCCCGGCAGCGGGAGCCTTCGAGCACAGCCGTCGGAGGCGGGAAGTGGCTCGTGATGATGGGGTTTGACTCCCCCGTCCTGGATGCCAGTGGGATAGCCCGTGTGGCCCAATCCCTGGTTGACACCTCATAGAGCTCACTGCGCGCCAAGGATGCGTAGGGCATGGGCACCACGTCTTTCAGCCGTTGAAAAGGCTTAACGCTGTGCCGCTGGCGGGCTGCACAAGTGTGCCGTAGGAGGGCCAAAAAGGCTTACCGTTGAACGCTGCTAAAGCGTGCCGTGGGAGGCCTGAAGCAGCATGCCGCTGAACACCCCTGGGGTGTGCCGCTGAAGACCCCAGGGGGTGCGCCGCTGAACACCCCTGGGGGTGTGCCGCTGAAGACCCCAAGGGGGGTGTACCGCTGAACACCCCTGGGGGTGTGCCGCTGAAGACCCCAGGGGGGTGTACCGCTGAAGACCCCCCAAGGGGGGGTGTGCCGCTGAAGACCCCCCCAAGGGGGGTGTGCCACTGAAGACCCCCCCCAAGGGGGGTGTGCCGCTGGGGACGTCCTGAGGGAGCGTGCCGCTGAAGCCCCATGGGGGTATTAAGTGGGCAATTTTAAGCCCGTTGCGAGCACGAGTCGTGGCCCGTTTGATTTTCTTCGAGGCCCATGGATCGTGGGGCCCCCGGGGGTTGGCTTCTCTTCGCCGTCGTGATTCCGGGGACGGCTTCACGGCAGCGTGCATATTTGGGGTGCCCGGACGATCAATCTCTCCGAGGCTTCTTCACTCGGCGCCGTTGTTGATGCGAGGCCGGGCATGATATTTGGATGTGCAATTTTTCGGTGTCCACAAATGCCCCCCACCCACGGGTAGCGCAGGCGAAGGATGAGCCAGGCGGTGCCCGTGGGTGTACTGGCCTCTTACTCTCTTTGCCGGTGCCGACAAAGTGTCGAGGAGTTGATGTGGTACGCCTATCCCCTCTGTTGGTCTCTTCTTCTCTTCATCAGCGCCGACGAGGCGTCGGGGCTGATGTGGTACGTCGGTCTTTTTCGTCTCTTCGTCAATGCCGACGAGGCGTCGGGGGCTGGCCTGGTTTGTTGATCTCTTTGTCTCTTCGTCAGTGCCGACAGGGCGTCGGGAGCTGACCTGGTTTGTTGATCTCTTTGTCTCTTCGTCAGTGTCGACAGGGCGTCGGGAGCTGACCTGGTTTGTCGATCTCTTTGTCTCTTCGTCAGTGCCGACAGGGTGTCGGGAGCTGACCTGGTTTGTTGTTCTCTTTGTCTCTTCGTCAGTGCCGACAGGGTGTCGGGAGCTGACCTGGTTTGTTGTCTCTTGGTCTCTTCGTCAGTGTCGACTGGGTGTCAAGAGCTGACCTGGTTTGTTGATCTCTTTGTCTCTTCGTCAGTGCCGACAGGGTGTCGGGAGCTGACCTGGTTTGTTGTTCTCTTTGTCTCTTCATCAGTGCCGACAGGGTGTCGGGAGCTGACCTGATTTGTTGTTCTCTTTATCTCTTCGTCAGTGCCGACAGGGTGTCGGGAGCTGACCTGGTTTGTTGTCTCTTGGTCTCTTCGTCAGTGCCTACAGGGTGTCGAGAGCTGACCTGGTTTGTTGTCTCTTGGTCTCTTCACCAGTGCCGACAGGGTGTCAGGAGCTGGCCTGGTTTGTTGTCTCTTTATCTCTTCGCCAGTGCCAACAAGGCGTCGGGAGCTGACCTGGTCTGTTGTCTCTTTGTCTCTTCGCCAATGCCGACAGGGTGTCGGGAGCTGGCCTGGTTTGTTGTCTCTTAGTCTCTTCACCAGTGCCGACAGGGTGTCGGGAGCTGACATGGTATGTTGTCTCTTGGTCTCTTCGCCAGTGCCGACAGAGTGCCGGGAGTTGACATGATATGTTGTCTCTTGGTCTCTTCACCAGTGCCGACAGGGTGTCGGGAGATGGCCTGGTCTGTTGTCTCTTTGTCTCTTCGTCAGTGCCGACAGGGTGTCGGGAGCTGACCTGGTTTATTGTTCTCTTTGTCTCTTCGTCAGTGCCGACAGGGTGTCGGGAGCTGACCTGGTTTGTTGTTCTCTTTGTCTCTTCGTCAGTGCCGACAGGGTGTTGGGAGCTGACCTGGTTTGTTGTCTCTTAGTCTCTTCGTCAGTGACGACAGGGTGTCGAGAGCTGACCTGCTTTGTTGTCTCTTGGTCTCTTCACCAGTGCCGACAGGGTGTCGGGAGCTGGCCTGGTTTGTTGTCTCTTTGTCTCTTCGCCAGTGCCGACAGGGCGTCGGGAGCTGACCTGGTCTGTTGTCTCTTTGTCTCTTCGCCAGTGCCGACAGGGTGTCGGGAGCTGGCCTGGTTTGTTGTCTCTTGGTCTCTTCACCAGTGCCGACAGGGTGTCGGGAGCTGACATGGTATGTTGTCTCTTGGTCTCTTTGCCAGTGCCGACAGGGTGTCGGGAGCTGACATGATATGTTGTCTCTTGGTCTCTTCGCCAGTGCCGACAGGGTGTCGGGAGCTGGCCTGGTTTGTTGTCTCTTTGTCTCTTCGCCAGTGCCGACAGGGTGTCGGGAGCTGGCCTGGTTTGTTGTCTCTTTGTCTCTTCGCCAGTGCCGACAGGGTGTCGGGAGCTGACATGATATGTTGTCTCTTGGTCTCTTCGCCAGTGCCGACAGGGTGTTGGGAGCTGGCCTGGTTTGTTGTCTCTTTGTCTCTTCGCCAGTGCCGACAGGGTGTCGGGAGCTGGCCTGGTTTGTTGTCTCTTTGTCTCTTCGCCAGTGCCGACAGGGTGTCGGGAGCTGGCCTGGTTTGTTGTCTCTTTGTCTCTTCGCCAGTGCCGACAGGGCGTCGGGAGCTGACCTGATCTGTTGTCTCTTTGTCTCTTTGCTAGTGCCGACAGAGTGCTGGGAGCTGACATGATATGTTGTCTCTTGGTCTCTTCACCAGTGCCGACAGGGTGTCGGGAGCTGACCTGGTCTGTTGTCTCTTTGTCTCTTTGCCAGTGCCGACAGGGTGTCGGGAGCTGACATGATATGTTATCTCTTGGTCTCTTCACCAGTGCCGACAGGGTGTCGGGAGCTGGCCTGGTTTGTTGTCTCTTCGCCAGTGCCGACAAGGTGTCGGGAGCTGACATGATATGTTGTATCTTGGTCTCTTCACCAGTGCCGACAGGGTGTCGGGAGCTGTCTTGGTTTGTTGTCTCTTTGTCTCTTCGCCAGTGTCGACAGGGCGTCGGGAGCTGACCTCGTCTGTTGTCTCTTTGTCTCTTCGCCAGCGCCGACAGGGTGTCGGGAGCTGGCCTGGTTTGTTGTCTCTTTTTTTTCTTTTCTTTCTCTCTTTTTTTTGAACCACATTACCGTTACAAGCGCCTTTCGGGTTTTCGCCGGTACCGCCCCCCTCTTGCTTTTGTCCACGCGCCCTTTCGGGTTTTCACGTGGCGAGGTACCCGATTTTGCCCGTAGCGCCCTTTCGGGTTTTCGCCATAGCCGGGTTGTTGCCATTTTTACCCTTGTCTTGGTGTAGGGACAAGTCCGGCGGGGTATCTCTATTTTTAACCCCATTTTCTTTTTTTTCTTTTCTTCTACTCCTTTTTTTTTGACGTGCGAAGGATATGCGAGTGTCGGCTAGGGCACGAAGCCTTGCGCCGGAAGGTAGGCTCATTCGTTAGCAAGAACATAATGCCAGCGCAACGGGAGAATTCGTGCCGATTCGGACGTAGGGTCCGTAATGGCAATATTGTGCGGAGTGAGTGGCTAGGGCACGAGGCCTTGCGTCGGAAAGGGACTTATTCGTTGGCAAGAAGACAATGCCAGCGCAACGGGAGAATTCGTGCCGATTCGGACGTAGGGTCCGTAACGGTAATATTGCATGGAGAGGGTGGCTAGGGCCTGGGGCCTTGCGCCGGAAAGGGACTTATTCGTTGGCAAGAAGACAATGCCAGCTCAACGGGAGAATTTGTGCCGATTCGGACGTAGGGTCCGTAACGGCAATATTGCATGGAGAGGGTGGCTAGGGCCTGGGGTCTTGCGCCGGAAAGGGACTTATTCGTTGGCAAGGGACTAGTGCCGACGCAAGGATAGAGGTTCCGCCGATCCAGGCGTAAGGCCCGTGACGGTGGTTTTGTATGATGGGAGGTGGCTGAGGCACGAAGCCCTGTGCCGGGGAATGACTCATTTGCTGGCGAGGCGGTGACGCCACCGCAGGGGCAGAGTTGCAGGGGTAGAGTCATCTTCACCCGTACGAACGCCCGTCTGCATAGGATCGTGAGGAGGGGATGTTCCCTCGGGAAGATTCTATTATCGTGCCTTATTTACGCACACGTAAATATGCATGTGGATGTACGTATATACATATATATATATGTATATATGTATATATATATATGTATATATGTATATATATATATATATATATACTCGTATTTATTCGGCAATCAATTTCCTTTTCCTTGTTGTTTCCTTCTCCTTTTCCCCCCTTTTTTCCTTTTATATTTTTATTCCCCCCTTTTTTGTTTATTTTCCTTTCGTCCCCCCTTTTTTATTCTCCTCCCTTTTCTCTTTTTTTTTCTCCTCTCCTTTTCTTTTCTTTTCTTCTCTTTTTTTTTCCTTCTTTCCTTCCTTTTTTCTTTCCATATAAAAAGGGGGCGGGGTGGTTCGAACGGTCGCCCCGTTTCGAATCACCCCACCTCCCTCTCTTTCTTTCTCTTTGGTGACCGAGCAGACGGACCCCTTCCCCCTCCTCGTTCTTCCTCTTCTTCTCCGGGCACGACCACCGCCGCTGCCGTCGTCGTGGTGAGGGCGCTGCCGTGGAGGCACCCCCCCTTTCCTCTTCCTTCTTCTCCCTCCCTCGTCCTCTCTTCTCTTCTCTTCCCCTCTTCAACCCTTCTTTCTTCTCCTTTTTTTTTTATCTTCGGAGGGCGGTGGAGCCCTAGGGCCCTTTCCCTTCTTCTTCCCCTTCTTTTTTTTTCTTCTGCTCTCTTCCTCTTCCCTTTCCTTGTTCGTCTCCGGTGTCGTGGGCGGCCGCCGGTGAGTGGGCATCGGAGCGTGCCGGGGAGCACAGCGCACCAGTGTGCTGGGGAAGGGTGTGTAGGGTGTGCCGGCTAGGGTCCGTATTGGTGTGCCGGTGAGGGCCCATACGGGTGTGCCGGGGAAGTGTGTAGGGGCGTACCGGCGTAGCCTGCCCTCACGGTGTGCCGGGGAAGACCCCACGGGGTGTGCCGGGGAAGAGCTCCCAGAAGCGTGCCGGGGAAGGCTCCCGGGGGAGCGTACCAGCGAGCGGCTGCTTCAGCTGGTGTGCCGGGGAAGGCACTTCAGGGGCCGTGCCGGGGAAGGCACTGAGGGCGTACCGGGGAAGCCTTGAGGGGCTGTGCCGGCGAACGGCTCGTCTAGGTGTGCCGACGAGGGCAACTTCAGGGCGTGCCGGGGAAGGCACTAGGCAGTGAGCCAGTAAAGAGGCCTTAAGCCCGGGGAAGAAGACTTTTTGATCGGCGGACTTCTGGTGTTGCCTCTCGGGGCCCACCATGACTTGTTGGGGCCATCACTCCTTGTGGGCGCGCACCCGTGTTTTCCCTTACGCCTCTGGCCTAGGGGAAACTCTGCCGAAATTTTGTCAGAAATTGGCAATGTCTTATTTATTTTACTTGTTAGTAAAACCCCTACACGGTTTCCCATTTCTCTTTGTCTTTGGCTTATTCTGGTCTTCCATTTGTGTATCTTTGCAGACAAATGGCTGCCCCAAGCGGGTCTTCTGCTCCTGCTGTTGCTATCGGTGTCGACCTCATTCCGCGGGGTCCAGTGCCAGCGGTCACATGGCTCAACGTGGAGGACCTAGACCGAGAGCATGCGGAGATGGCCGCCTTGGCAGAGTCGTCGGGGTCTGACCGAGAGACCATGGACTTCGGCAGGCTGGCCAGGGTCGAGGGCGGCTTCACGTTCGACCGGGCCACGGGGGAGTACAAGAAGGACTTCCCGAAGGATAGACACCTGGTTCGGTTTCTGAAGCATTTTCGCTTGCGGGAAGGGCGAGACTTCCGGGCTGTGAAGAGTGCCGAGCGGGCCATCCTGCAAGCCCGAGACAGCTTATTATACAGTGTCCCCCGGAGCATCCCAATGTACATGGTGGGAGAGGCCAGGGAGTGGAAGCCCGTTCTGGGGATCGAGGGGGTGCTGCCAGCCGAAGATAAACTAGTGCGAGCACCTCAATTCACTCCGGCAAAATGGGACATGTCCGCCGGAAAGGTGCACGGTGAGTCGCCCCGATTCGGCTTATTCTTGGCTCCCCTAAAATGGGGATACAGGGAGGAGCCATTTATCTTAGATTGCCTGGCCATCAGGTTCAAGTATGAGCTGTCGCTGGGCTGGTTCGGGGAGCTGAAGCTTCAAGACGCACACAGCTTCCGTGAAGGGGCGGTGGAGTTTACGGAGTATGTGTTGTTCAACTATGCTCCATTGCTGGTCCGGGTTGGCATTTACCACAGCGTGTACGCCTCTCGGTATGGCTACCCCATTTCCAAGGGTCTCTGCTGTGGCATGATAGAAGTGTTCAGTGCGGAGACCAACACCTTCTATATGGCGGAGGGCGAGACTTCACTTGATTTGTGGAGCCTCAGTCAGCTGAGCGGCTTGCCCATCGACGGGGAGCCTTATGAAGAAGTATGCCTCCCCGATCTGATCAAGGATGAAACCAACGGGGATGGCTATTATTCCCTTGGGTATTCGTACCGGTACCTTATGAAGGCGTACCGGGAGTTATACCAGCTGTCACATGGTGGGAGGCAGCCCGCCCGTGGAGACAGGAAGAGGGTGCGTCTGACCCTGTGGTTGCAATACTTCTATGATAGGCTGAAGCAATATGACGAATTTCCTTGCGTCGGGACCGCCATTGCTCGCAAGAAGCGTGCGAAGCCCAAGCTTGATGTGAAGATCCCCTCCAAAGGGCGTCGGAGCGGGCCTAATCCGATGGGTGTCGACCCGCAGACTCACTGCGCCGCCTATCTCGTGTATTGGCTATGTTCATTTGCCATGCCATATGGGGATGAGACGGTGATTCGACCGGACGCTATCTATCCGGCGTGTCAGATGGCGTGGGGTATCAAACTCTCCCTGTGCCCGGCAACCCTTTGCTTGATCTACAAGGCGTTGGGGGACGTCAGTACTCATCAGTTCCCGAGACAGGCCCGCTACATATGCCCGCTGCATTTCTTCAATGCGTGGGTCTGCTCGCTGTTCCCCGAGTTCGCCCCGCGAGCTCTTCAAGACTGGGGGCTGGTGCCGAGAATGCTGGAGTTTGCCAGCGCAGAGCCGGCTTCTACTTCTATGCGGATGTACGACATTCGGGGCCGGTTGACAACGGTCCCCCGGGACGCGGCTGGCACTATTCACTTTTGGACGCTGGCCGCGCACTCAAGCCCTCTGGTGAATAACAAGAGGGAATGCAAGGACGATCAGGTGGAGAAGTATGTCCACCCCATCAGCAAGGAGAATGTAGTTCGTCCGTTGCTGGAGCCCGAGCTGAGGGACTGGGCGCTATCTATTCGTCCAAGTGTGTTGGTGTTTAGAAAGGGGGATAATGTATTGCTGGAGCCGTACTACCCCTTCCGATTTGGCCGAAACTTCGGATATGATCAGCATATCCCTAGCTATCATGCCCAGTTCGGCCTGCCCTCACGGAACATCCGGGGAAGTTCAGTTGCCGAGCACGCTAGGAGCTAGTGGGACTTCTTCCACCGGGCGGACTCTGCCTCCTTCAGGGTGCCAACCCCGGGTCGCATCCCCAGAGTGACCCAGGATTACATCAAGTGGTGGAACACCCGGACGGCCTTCTATCGATTGCATAAGACCGACTGCTGGGATGGGGCCGAGAGGAGGTTCCTCAGCAGGCAGGCGGTGCCGGTGCTTGACATTGAGCCAGATCATCTTCTTCGGCTCAAGAACAAGCAGGAGAAGGAGGTGATGGCATATATGGCCGCCCGTCGGGAAGCCCGGGACGTGAGGCCGACTCCGAAAGTAGAGTTTCCTCCGGTGGCGAAGGACAACTATGAGAAGACATTGAGGGATCTTTGCCGGATAGGGAGTGACCGTCTGGAGCTCATTAATTACCCGCTCCCCATGGAGGAGGAGGGTACCCCCGCAAAGAACTAGCGTCCAGAGAGGGACGTGATCTGCCCGTACCGCACGTTTATGAGGCGGGAGGAGAGGAAGCCCGAGAATTATATGGACACCACATGGCTGTATGTCCTGCTGCGGGTGAATGGGCTGAAGATTGAGTATCAGACGGCTGCCATCCTGAGTAAGCGCCTGCACGTCCCATACTATTATGCCGACGGGTGGGACATGGACCACTTCAATCTTTTCTGCCACCTCTCTTCGAAGAAGCATGCAGATCTGGCTACCCTCACAGACCGGTGCCAGAAGGTCGAGGACGTATGCTGGCTGGTCCGAGAGGCGGCACGTCGGGATAAGGAGCCGTCCCTGAGTTACTGGCCGATAACACTTCGGTTGTACACCGGTCCTCACGGTATTTAACCTTTCCATCTCCTTTATTCTCATTGCTGCGACCTTAGCAGGTTATCGGATGCTAATCATATGCGTGTGTCTATTTTGACAGACCATCCTGACAGCGTGCAAATGGCGACGTACCGGAACTTCCTTCGGCTCGTCCAGAAGCCCGCCTATTTTGAGGCGGCACTGCCAGCTCCGACTACGGCTCCCCTGCCCAGGGCTGCGAAGAGGTCCCGGGCCAAATCGCCTGTGAAGAAGGCGGTAGATGCTGCTAAAGCGGCCAAGCAGCGGGACGCGAAGCGGCGAAAAATTGAGGCGGCTAAGGCTTCAACGACCGCTCCCCCAGCACCACGAGTCCCATCTTTTGAGGAGTTTGAGGTCGCCCGGACCGGGCCGAGCCAACCTGCTGGTTAACCTCTCCCACCATCAGTGTATCTTAAGGGTTCTTCTTCTCTTTTTTTTTTTATATTTTGAGGCAAGATTCTGACACCTGAATGTCTCTTTTTGTCTCAGTCTCTATGGAAGGGCTCGCGCCCACGCCCATTCCTGACGTGGAAGAGCCGGTTCCTGCGCCCGTCCCTGATGTAGGTAAAGCTGCGGCCGCGGTAGGGGCGACCTCGAGGCCAACTCCGACCCCCCCACCACAAGCCAAGGGGAGGTCCCGGGCAAAGTCGCCTGTTAAGAAAGCATTGGCCGCCGCCAAAGTGGCTGGGCGGCAGGAGGCAAAGCGAAGGAGGGCAGAGGTCTCCCCGGCCTCGGCGACCGTCTCCCCGGTGGCTCCCATTCCATCTTTCAAGGAATTTGACGTCACTCGGACCGGGCCGAGCCACCATGCGGGTGAGGCTTATCGACCGCTGACATCTTTCTGGATTTATTTATTTTCCCGGGTGAGCCCTTTATATGCATGTGACCATTGCCTCTCTTCCTTTCAGACGGTGCGGAGGAGCCGTCACTTGTGCTGATTCCAGGCGAGGGGGTGGCTGCGGCTCCCGAGAAAGCCTTGCCTACCGAGGAAGCCCGTGGGTCACCCCGCGCTGTAGGAGCTGAAGAGGGTACTTGCCTTTGTCGGCCTAATTGACTCCTTTCATTCTTTGGGAGCCAACTGGGTTTGATGTGACCCGTCTTTCCCCTCTTTTCCCTTTTTTATTATGCGACAGGCACCGCTGGGGCAGTTACTGGGCTATTCGGGCCTCACCTGTATCTCCTGGCGACGCAGCTGTACATGAGGAAAAGGCTGAAGTCAGTCGTACCCGCCTCATCCGGCCCGTGGGGGGATGCGCCAGTCATTGACCTCGAAGAGGAGGTCCCTTTGCCGACAAGGGAGGAACCCGTGATGGCTGAATCTTCATCGGGTGAAGAGGTAGATTACAACTATTCCTCCGATGAAGTGGCTTATGACAAGGGAGCATCTGAAGCATCGGGGCTGCCCGAGCTGGTCTTCAAGGCCCCCTTACTTGCTGGCTCCTCAAGTTTTATGGGGAGGGCTGCTGTAAGTGTGAGCTTGTTTAGGCCGGACCCCGTTTTTTCCATAGTGGGCTAATGATCTCGTTCTTGTTGTCCTCAGATTTTCAGGAGCTTATCCAGCCGGAGGTTGTAGGGAAGGCCGCTTCAGCCGCGCCGGTCGACCGCCCGGTGGGAGCCACTGCTGGCATGGGCAAGCTAGCCCTCTTGCTCGACGCCCTTCAACGGGAGGCATCCGCGGAGCCTTCAAGTGCTATCGAAACGGCGGACGAGCCTCTGGAGGAGGGGGAGATTGCGCCCGAAGGTAGCATCATCCCGGAGGCCGAGGTAGGCACGTGGGGCTTATGGTTCTTCCCCACCTTTTGACTTTGTGTGATCTGTTCCAGGCAGCGGGTGGCTGACTCCGCTTCCCATGAGCAGGTGATGCCGACAGGAGGGAAGACATCCGGTCGTGCCCGGAAGGCTGTCGCAAAACGGAGGCCAAGCATTGGCCCAATAGCGGTGGAGGGGCTGGCTCCTGTCTCGGGCTCAGGGGTGGAGAGCCTTGCAGCGCTCGTAGAAGCGGGGGGCATCCCCCAGCTGCTGGTTCCACTTCCGCCTCTCCCGAAGCTTTCGGCCCAAATGGAGGACCCGCTCCTGAGGCAGATATTTGCGGGGCTTCACGCACATCTGGAGGGATCCCAGACGGGCGAGAGGAGTTTATGGGCGGTGGCTTCCGGTCCGGCTTTACTCGAAGCCCCTCCTTCGGCCGGAGTAGCGGCGCCTGCACCCCCGCCGGTTGAACTAGTGGTAGAGGCGGGCCGGGCAGGGGAAGAGGAGGCAGGAGAGCAGCGGATAATGGTGGCGCCGGATGCTTCGGCGATGATCTTACCCATTCCCCCAGCGGTGGTTGGCCAGAGGTCCTCTGTCGAGCCAGACCAGCCAGGGGACTTGACTCTTGCCCTTCCGTCTTCTTCAGCCACCGTGGACGCCGATTTGTGGACGGAGGTGGACAACACCATGGAATTCACTCCCCCATTCGTGCCTTTGGTCAGTCACACCTTGTCGGAGGCGCCAGTCCATCAAATGCTGGTAACGCTGCGGACGATGCTCTTTGCCGACCTTTCCTTATCATACCGGGAGGTACATACCATAGTGACGCAGCTGACCGGGGCGTTACAAGTGCTGGGCTGTCCACTGAGGGAATGGTTGCGACGAGTCTTACTATTACTGAAGTATGTTAAGCGTCGCGAGTTCCTCAAAACCCAGGCTCCTGACGAATGTGCCGCCCTTGATGCCCAGGCCGGTGAGTACTTACAGACTTTGGAGGCCCAGCGTCACGATGAGGGGCGCCATGAGAGGGCTCTCGGGGAAGGCCAGAGCAATGTTCGCTCCCTTAAGAGCCGCATTGCGAAACTGGAGAGCTACCTTGCCGCGGCTAGGTCCGACCTTGCCGAATCCGAAAGAGCGGTCGAGGCAGAAGGCGAGGCTCTGGCCGTTGCCCAGGCCGGTGCGGCGTCCGTGGATGCGGAACTTGCTCGACTCGAAGAACGGAGGGGCCGCTTGCGCGATATGACGAATTTCCCTTGCGTCAGAATCCTCCCCCTCGAGGACATCTTCAGGGGCACCGACTGAGCGTTGGACCCCTTAATTCCTTTCTCTTTTTTTTTTTGAATGTAACGTAGGGGTATGCCCCGTAGCTCATGTAGGTCGATTTTTTTTATCTGAATTGAACAACAGATTTATGGTTTCACATGCTCTTCTAGCACGCATTCCCCTAGGGGGCCTCTTTTCTCCTTCCTCCTCTTTCGCGTATATCGTCCCTTCTCTCTCTCTTTTTTTTGTGCCGGGACGCATCGGGAGGGCGTGAGTCTTCGCGATGGTTCGCTCCAGGAGGACCGGGCAGGAACCTATGTCAGGGCACGGGAGAGCGCTCGCCTTCCCAGGGGGAGGACGAGGGGACCACTCCACCATACCAAACGGGCGACTCACTGGCCTCGCCACAACGTCGGAAACGTGCACTGACGTCAGGCGGGGTTTCTCAGTCAGAGACCGGGTTTCTCGTCGTCCAGAGGGGACGGAGAGAAGAGTTTGTCTAGTCAATGACCCGGACGGGAGATCCGAGCCAAAGGGGTACTCACCGCCCGGGAGGGGACGGAGAGAAGAGTTTGTTTAATCAATGACCCGGACGGGAGATCCGAGCCAAAGGGGTACTCACCGCCCGGGGAGGACGGAGAGAAGAGTTTGTTTAGTCAATGACCCGGACGGGAGATCCGAGCCAAAGGGAGTTTGTTTAGTCAATGACCCGGGCGGGAGGTCCGAGCCAAAGGGGTACTCACCGCCCGAGGAGGGCGGAGAGAAAAGTTTGTTTAGAAATTTCTTTTAGTACTTCCGTTGCTACGGGGCGACGGCTAGAAATGGGGGGAGTTCCCCCTTTCTCGGCTTCCACTCTTCCCTTGCTCTTGTATCTTTCCCTTCTTCTTTTTTCTCACTTCTTTTTTTCTTTCTCTTTCTTTTCTTTCTTTATCTCTTCTCTTCTTTTTCCTTTTCTCCTCTTTTCTTCTTCTTTTTTCTTTCTCTCTTCTCTTTTTTCTTTCTCTCTTTTCCTCTTCTTCTCTTCTTTTTTTTTTCTCTTTTTTCTCTTTTTTTACCTTCCTCTTCCCTTTTTTTTCTTCTCGCTTTTTGAAAACATGGATAGTGGTCAAGCTGTTTGGACATTAATCACGCAAATCCGCCCAAAATAGGGCGGAGGGTTATATTATTGATTGAACGGGGGCGCCGGAGCGTGGTACAGTCTCAAGTGCCTTCCATTAAGAGGCGGGAACTGAACTTCCCCGCGATGGTTGACAATTACATAGGCCCCGCCTTCGTAGACTTTTTGGACTACGTAGGGTTCGAGCCAGTTCTCATTCAGCTTACCCTTAGGGTTGGCAGCCATGAGATCTCTTCTCTTGACCAAGACGAGGTCGCCCTTCTTAAATTCGCGTTCCTTGACAAGCTTGTCAAAGGCGCGTGCAATCCGGGCCTGGTAGACCTGAATGTTCTGTTGGGCCTGGAGCCGCTTTTTCTCTAGACTGGAGAGTTCCTCGAGCCTTCGTTCAACGTTGGTCTGCCCTTCAAGGACAAGTCCATGGTGAATGGCGACCCTGAGGGACGGTATCTCCAGTTCAACGGGGACGATTGTCTCCGAGCCATATACGAGAGAAAAGGGCAAGCAGCCTGTTGGAGTCTTGTATACGGTTCGGTACGCCCAAAGCGTCTCGTACATCCTTTCTTCCCAGTCCCTTTTGTTAGAGCTGACAGTCTTGGCCAGGAGAGTGTAGAGTGTCTTATTAAAAGCTTCGGCCAGCCCATTAGCCTGTGGGTTGTAAGGAGTCGATGTCCTCCAATCAATTTTATATTTTTCTGCCAGCCGGTAGGCCTTCTGGTTGCGGAAGTGGCTACCGTTGTCTGACACAATCCGGTCGGGCACGCCAAACCGGAATATAATGTTGCGGCGGACAAACCTGACCACGATCTCTCCGGTGACCTCCCGTAAGGCGACAGCCTCTGCCCAGCGGGAGAAGTAGTCGGTTGCCGCCAAAATGTACTTGCAGCCTGTGGAAGATGCAGGTAAGGGGCCTACGACGTCCGTTCCCCACTGGGCAAACGGCCAACTGGGCGCGGTTGGGTGTAACTGCACGGGGGGCCTTCTGGGTATGACGGCATGCTCCTGACATTTCTGACACGACTTAGCATATTTGCAGCAGTCGTTGAACATTGCAGGCCAGTAATAGCCGAGCTTCTTTATTTCAATCTTCATTTTCGGTCCCGCCTGGTGTGCACCAGCTGTCCCGGCATGGACCTCCTTCATGACCCTCCAAGCTTCTTCAATGGACAAGCATCGGAGGAGTAATTTTTGCTTGGCGTCGGCCACCATTCGGAATAATATTCCGTTTCGGAGCTCATAAGAGTCCTTAGTTCTGATTAGCTTGATCTTCTCTTCTCTTTGCTCGGGCAGTTGCTGGTATTTGAACCACTACATCAGGGGGGCTCTCCAAACAGGTAGGCCGATGGATTCTGCTGTAATGACCTCTAGCTCTTCTTCTTCTTGTTCCTCTTCTATCATACTGGGCATCTGGCGCTGATTTATCACTTGAATATTGAGAGACCCATCTGGAGGCACTGCCAGTGAGCTTGCCAACTTAGCTAGGGCGTCGGCTTGTGCATTCTCCCCTCTGGCGACATGGCCTATCTCGAGGAGGTAGAACCGCTCCATGAGCCCCTTTGCCTTAGTGTGATAAGGGAGCAGCTCAGGTTTTCGGACATCAAACTGTCCCTGGACCTGCTTGACGACCAGCAGCGAGTCGCCGAACACTTGGAGCATTTTGATCTCCATTTGGAGGGCCACCTGGAGGCCGATGATCAGAGCTTCATACTCTGCTTCATTATTTGTGCAGGGCTTGCTAATGCAGCAGGAAGTATGTATAACTTCTCCATCTGGGGACTTGAGGACGATGCCGGCTCTGGCCCGTACCTTGGCGGGCCCGGACAGGGTCGCTTCTGTTCTCGAGGCCCCGTCGAAGTATAGCTGTCAGATAGCTTGTTGGACATGGTCCACTTCTAGTGTCTCATCCTCGGGCAGCTCTGTGGCCAACGGGGAGTCTTCGGGCATGGGGTGTGCTGCGAAGAAATCCGCGACGGCTTGTCCCTTAACGGCCTTCTGCGGCACGTAGGTAATGTCAAACTCCATGAGCAGCACGGCCCATTTGCCAAGGCACCCCTTTGGGACCGGCTGGGAAAGAATGTGCTTGATGGGGTCAGCCCTGGATATTAAGCTTACTTCATGGGACAGCATGTAGTGCCTCAGCTTTTTGACTGCGAAGACCAAGGCAAGGCAGACTTTCTCTATCGGAGTATACTTGGCCTCCGCTCCCACCAGTCTCCGGCTGAGGTAGTAGAGAGCATGCTCCTTTCCCTCATCATTATTCTGGGCGAGCATTGCCCCCAGTGAATATTCGGTAGCCGCTATGTAGAGAATAAGCGGTCTGCCTTTAACAGGTGCCCCCAGGACTGGCGGGGTCTTCAGGTACTCTTTTAGCTGGTCGAACGCGTGCTGGCATTCGTGACCCCAGCTGAAGGGTGCATTCTTCATCATTAGTCTGTGAAAGGGTTGGCAACGCCCCGACAGGTTGGAGATGAACCTGCGGATGTAGGCTAGACGGCCATGTAGGGACCTCAGCTCTCCCAGACTCTTCGGAGGGGGCAACTCCTGAATAGCTTTTATCTTGAAGGGGTCAATCTCGATCCCTCTGTACCGGACAATAAAGCCAAGGAACTTACCACTGGACACGCCAAAGGCGCACTTCATGGGATTCATTTTTAGCCCGTACAGCTGGAGCCTTTGGAAGATGACCCTGAGGTCACTCAGATGCTCGTCTCTCTTCTTAGTCTTGACGACTAGATCATCAATGTAGCATTCGACCTTGCTATATAGCAGCTCGTCGAAGATCTTGGTCATTGCCCGCTGATATGTAGCACCGGCATTCTTGAGACCGAAGGGCATCCTCTTATAGTGGAATATCTCCTTGGGTGACCTGAAAGCCGTATGAATCCGGTCGTGGTCGGCTATCCAAATTTGGTTATAGTCGGACGATCCATCCATAAAGGACAAGGCCTCGTGGCCGGTGGTTGCATCAATCATCACTTCGGTGATAGGCACCGGAAAGTCATCTTTTGGGCAGGCTTTGTTCAGGTCGCGAAAATCCACGCAAATCCTGATCTGTCCATTCTTTTTCTTTACCGGTACAATGTTGGCCAACCAAGTGGTGTATTGATTCTCTGCCACGAAGCTGACATCTATGAGCTTGTCGACCTCCTTGCAGATCTGGCTGATCAATTCCGGCCTCATACGCCGGGGAGACTGCTTCACTGGTTCCACCGTGGGATCAATGGCCAAGATGTGCTGAGTCACCTCGGGGCTGAGCCCATGCATTTCTTTATAGTTCCAGGCAAAGCAATCATGGAATTCTTGCAGCAACTTTGTGTATTGCTCTCTCTCCTGTGGGGGCATAAGAGCACTCAGAAAGGTCAGCCTGGGGTCACCTTCTGTGCCAAGGTTGATCTCAATCAATTCGTCGACTGTGGCCTGTCCACCATTTTCAATTTCCGGCGGGACTGGCGACAAATCGACGAAGTCTTGATCTTCATTGTCTTCGGGCTCGAGGATGCCATCCCCCTCTTCTTGTTCCTCATGAAGGGGCGCGGAGGCTGCATTTGTTGCGCATTCCTCTAGGACTACAGCTGTCGGGTCCGCGGGGTCCGTTAGTGTAGAAAGGCACAAGGCCACCTCGGGGTCTTCTGTGTACTCATCATAGACAGCTCCGGCGGGGGCCAGGGCAGCCGCATCTTCAGGCGCCTGGTACTGGATGGATAGTGTATAGGCTCCTCTTCTGGGGCTGTCTGCCACGTGGGGGCGTGGTGGGGCTACCACATAGTCTCCCATTCTGAGCTCGTCCCTATCAATGAGGTTTTGAGCAATGTCTTTGAAGACATAGCAGTCTTTGATGGCGTGGCCCAGTATCTGGTGGTAGGGACAAAACAGTGGGTCCCCACTTCTTCGGGTGTCCTGCGGCCTCTTGGACCGTGGGAGGGAGACCTTGCCGTAATAGCATGCCCAGTCAAAAATATCCTGAGTCTTCTCTCTTGGGAAAGAGTAGGGCTTTTGCAGCTTCTCTTGGAGTGTCAGGCCTTGCCTGGTTGGCCGCCCGGTTAATGGGCTTGCCGTGTCTCTTGTCCCCCTTCTTGACCAGACGGGGACATCGGGACTGGTGTCTCGGGGTCGAGACGCGTAGTCACCCCACGGGCAGAGAGAACCCTGGATGAGGTCGGCAACTAGCGAGGTCAACTCAGCCAGCCGTGCTTTTAACATCTCGATCTCCCGTTGCTGCCTATGGTACAAGGCGTACATGAAGGGGTCGTATCGAGGGGAATTTGGGGCATGACCCATGCTTCTGCTTCTTGCTTCGCCAGCAGGCCAAAGTGAGGGCGCCTCGGCGGTGTGCTCTTGCGAGGCTAGCCTGTCGAAGGGAGAGGAGGTTTTCCCCGTGCAGCGACAGCGAAGAGGGTTCCAAAGGAACACTTCTTCGTCTTGTGCCTTCTCAGCTGGAGACCTGGGATATACTTCTTGGTGGGCTTCCCGCAAATCTACAGCTTCTACGGGGTCGTCGCCGGACAAGGCCGAAACCGATATCACATCAGTTTCGTAATAATCTTCTGGTGAAAAGCCCAGACCGGGGTGCTTGGTGATTTGCAGTAACCGCCGATCCAGGTTTGGTGGGTTCCACATTCTTTCGAACATTTCCTTCCGGCTGGAGGGCTGATAGGGGGGAATCTTTTACTTTCTGACCATTCTGGCTGCCTGGTCGGTCATGTGGGGGAGTCCCGCAATGGGGACGTGCGGGTCATGCAACTCGTCAGGAAATCGACAATCGTCACCTTCCATGACTGGCTTTTCCCCGGCAACATAAAAGATAGTGGATGGCCCCTCCGGGTTAGGCACTTCAAAGGTCCTCAGCCGCTCGGCCGCTTGACAGTCAATTTCTGTAATGGGCTTGATGATCCCTGGCGGGACTCTGACATCCTCCAGCAGGTCTTCGAGGCAAGGCGTCCCCGGTGTGGAGTAGATGGAGAGAGGGGCTGCCTTAAATACCCCCCCCCCCTCTTGTGCAATGAATGGTACATGTGGGGGAGCCACATAACCTGGGGGCGGCGGAGGAAACCAGCTGCCCGACTCCACTTTCTTCTTTCCCTTGTCTTGGGCGGCTTGGGGGATTTACCTCGCCTTTTCTAAGTACAGATTGGCGTCTGACAGATGACACTCGAACACCTCGAACGGGTGGAGGTCGGCGAAGATCCTGACTTCCTTCCCCTCGCAAGGGTATTTAATGCATTGGTGCAGGGTGGAGGGCACCACTCTATTCTGGTGTAACCAGGGCCGTCCCAGCAACGCCTTGTAGGAAGTGTTGGAGTTGATGACGTGGAACTGGACCTTGGTGGTGAAATCATCGAAAGTCAAGTTGAATTCTGCAACCCCCATGGGGACCTCACATTTCTGGTTAAAACCAGCAATCTTGACATTTTTGACCTCAACCAGGTGTACGTCAAAGTAGTGCTTTTGGTACACCCGGTAGGGGAGTATATTCAGTGCTGCCCCTGGGTCGATCAGGACCCTGTTGATAGGCTGGCCGTTCAACTGCCCTTTCATGTAGAGGGGTCTGTTATGACTGCAAGTGGGCAGGAGCATGTCATCCTCTGTGAAAGCCACGGCCACCTCAGGTGATATCTCTGTTAGGCAAGCTTCAAGATGTGCTGGCGTCTGGAGCGCGGCAATGATGGCTTGCCGTGTTTCTTCGTCCAAAGACAGCATCACCCATACGGTAAACCGGGTCGGGATCTTTTTGAGGTGTCTGACTATTCGGTCGGCAGCCCGCACCTTGAGTAACTTCATCTCTTCGGGCTTGCCGCGCCTGCCCCCACCTTGGAGCTGGGGTGTCAGATCAGGGGATGCCAGTTTTGTGGGCTCTGTTGCAGCCTGCTGAGCTGGCGGGGCCTGCTGGGCTTCCTCCGTCCCCCGCATGAATTCGGCGAGGTTTGGGACGTCACTGTTGTCCGCTTCTGGCTGAGGAAGAGTTGCCGCCGGTAGAGCTTGGGAGCTGCTTACTTTTTCGGTCGAAGGAGACCCCTGGGAGCGCGCCTTCCCGCCTGCTCGGGCTAACAGGAATTCGGCAAATGAATGCCTCGGCTCCTAGCCCCTACGGGATAGAGACCCGCCGGAGGAGGGATCTCGGTGCCTCGGACCTCAGGGTCGGGAACCTGGTATGGTTGTTCCCCCCTGAGCATGATGTTGAGGTTATTCTGAGGAGGGCGCCCCCACTTCCTTCCCAACCTGGTGGCATGTTGGGAAGTGGAGACTTCATCTTGATTCACCTCTGGCGGCTCATGGGGTGGCTCTTCTTCTGTTTCCTCCAGGGAAAGGGCAGTGTCGAATAACGCCGAGAGGGTGTTGCAGGCGACGACGACCTCCTTCTTCTTCTTGCCCCTGGGTCTTCTCTTCTTCTTCTTCTTTCCTGCTGCGGCGGATGGCTGCTATTGGGGAAGTTCAGCCCACAGGGGAGGCTCTTTCTCTGCTTCAGCTTCTGTCCCTGGAGCCAGTTCGAGTGATTTGAACTCCTCCCATGGGACATACTCCTTCAGCTCCACGGGCTAGATTTTGGGCTGCTCATAATCTTCGAGCCCATCAATAATAGCCTGGAGCCTTTGGACCGCCGGACTGGTCTTCTCACGCATCCGCAGCGGGACAAAGCTCTTTTTGTTATGAGTGGGCCACCCCATGACCAGCCGGGGGGCCGTGTCGTGGCGAACTGGGCTTGCCGGGGGCGGTGCAGGCAGGGGTGTCACATCCCTGAGACGAACTTCGGGGCTGGATCGAGGGACGTGTGCTCTTCTATTCCTTCTAGTTGCAGTCTGCCAACCTCCTTGATCCTGAGCCGGGGTCGTGATGAAGGTCTCATAAGTGGTGCGGGCGCAGGCCTCCGCCCATTCCTCAGGCAACTCCTAGTATAGCGAGACCATGTTGACAGTGGAGGTTATGCTGGGCAACTCATGAGGTTGCGGGGGATCTACTCTATGCTCCCCCATGTCCAGCTCCCCATTCTTGATTAAGGACTCAATAACATCCTTGAACACATAGCAGTCTTCAATGGTATGCCCGAGCACTCGGTGGTACGGGCAGAAGCGCGGGTCGTCCTTTTTATTTAGGTCGCCGGGCCTTTTCGGCTCTGGCAGTGTAATTTTGTTGTAGCTGGTTGCCCATTCGAACAGGAGCTTGGACTTGTCCCGCGCGAAGGAATACAGCTTATTTCTCATCTTCTCCATTAGTGAGGGGCCCTCCCGCCGTTCTGTGGTTCTGGGCGGAGGAAGATCGGCAGCCCCCTTGGCTTTCTCTTTCTGCTTTTCAAAAGCCTGGAAATCTAATGTGTGCACCTCAGGGGGAGCTGGCTTCTTCTCGTCCTGCCTGGCTCTTTGGCTTGACGTGGCCGGGGTGGAGGAGTATCGGGCCAAAAATGCCTCGATCTCTGCTACCACATTGTTCAGGCGGTCAAATGTCTTGACCTCGGTGCCAATCATCCTTTCCAGGATCTCATTTTTCAAGTTCTGTTTGTAGATCTGCACAGCATCCTCCTGGTGTTCCCGCCTGCACCTCATGTTGAGGTTCCTCCATCTCTTGATATAGTCGAGGGCCGACTCGTCATTCTTCTGTCTTGTGGCGTAAAGCTCTGCCACAGTGACTTCCCGCTCTGCAACATAGAATCTCTCTTTGAACTTATTTTGCATGTCGGGCCAGTCAGCAACCGACCCGGGTGGTAAACCAGAATACCACTCAAAGGCCAGCCCGATAAGCGTTGAGCCGAAGAACTTCAGGAGGTAGGCCTCATCAGCAGCCAAGTTGATGTGGACATCACCTTCCATGCCCACATTCATAGCTCGTCTCCTCGCCCCGGTTGCATCCGGCATGGTTTAATCATTTAATTTTGAGTCCTATGTAATTTTACTTGAGTCATTTGATGTAATTTGCATTTTATTTGAGTCATGTCCCTAGGTCTTGCATTTATTTTCCTATGTTTGAGTGTCATTAGAGTGTGTAATGTGCTAATTGGGCCCATTTCTTCGGGCTTGGCCCAATGAGCTCCCCTACCCCTTCGGTTATTTGTCAATGAGTCTTTTGTCAGGGTCTTATTGTAAAATGTGGGTTTCCTATATATAGGGCCCCATTTCCTTCATTTGGAGGTAATGAATCAATCAATGAAAAAAATGCCATTTGAGAGTCCAAAGCTTAGTTTAGTGGAGTGATTCCAACATTCTTTGGGTGAGAAACCCTAGGGGAGAGATTCCCCACCCTTCCCTCTCTTAATCCCTCTTTTTCACTCCACTTTCTCTCTCCTCATCACCCAATTTCGAATTTTCTTCTCTCTCCTCCCTTCCCAACCACCTCAACCCCCACCTACCATCATTAAAGCCCTCCACTTCCCCATGGCCTCCATTACTCCACCCCCCTAGTCCCAAGGAGATCCCTCACCATTCCAACACCACTTTCCCCATTCCAACACAATCAACCCCTTCCCCACACAACCCCACAACTTCCAATGCTATTTCAAATTTGAAATCCACCCTTCCCTCCACTCACTTGTGCCCCCCCTCACCTTCTCCTCTCACCCACCTTCCCAAATTCGTAGCTCCTCCTCCCACCACCTGTTAGACCCCCTTCCAGACCCCATTCTTCCCTTCCCCCACCTTAGAACACCCCCTCCTAGACCCCCTCACAGCCTGGGCTTTCCCCACACTCATCCACCCCCATTTCCCCTCCCATATACCCCATTCCCCCCCATCATCATCAACCTACAGCTCTCAACTGAAGATCTATAGCAGACCAGCAACTTGCAGTGGCCACCACAACCTCCTCCGGACGAGTTTGAAGACCCAAGAGCCATCGTCGGAAGCGTCTGCCAGTCGCCTTCGCAACCGAAGTAGTTTCGTCTTCTTCCGATCTCCGAGTCGTCCAGAAGGTCCATTCTCCCACAACTGTGCGGTTCTGCCTCGGCTGAGGACCTGAGCCGGCTTAGAAGCTCTTCCACGACCAGTCCCGAAGGAATCAGTCCTCAAGTCCTTCTTCAAAGTTCTTCATCGGCATGTCTAGTTTCAGAATCAAGAAGCGGAAGCTCATTCAGCATCCGGGAACAGAAGTTACCAATTTTCTTCCACGGTCGTGCGGCTCTGCCTTCCCCAGTCTGCATCGACACCTCCTCACTCTTCTGGCTCCACAGATCGTCTCTGTTCTCTTCTGGCATCCCCGTTTCTTTTTCTGCAAAGAGGACTCACCCACGGTTCTAACGGCGCTAACAGCATCAAATTTGGAGTTTGGGAGCGGCCAGGACAGCCTCTGCATCCTACTGTTGGTGACCTGCCCCTGCTAGTCTGAGAAATAGAGGCCCTGTTCAAGCTTCTGCCCCGACCTGCAGCGACTCCAGAAGAAATTACAAAAATTCTGAGGCATTCCCCTTCCTGTTACGAAGATTTTGCCGCTGGTGTCGCCATCAGAAAAAATTCTTGAGCAAGATCTACAACAGCAACACTGACCCTCTGTCCTGGTTCGCAGACAGCAGGCAGATTCGACGTCCACCCTTGTTCCTCGTTCTTTGCTTTGGTTTCCCCACCCCGCTTGGCCGGCTGAAGGCCCCTCCCTGCGTGGAGGTAGTATTGATGTAATATCATTAACCCCCACCCCAAGTTCCCCCTCCTGCGAGAGGTGTAGTGGTGTACTTTGTTTGGGCAGGTCAAGCGACACCGCCGCGGCGTGTGGGGATCCACTCGCCTCCCCGCTCGCCCTCGTCTCCGACCGGGACCGGTTTCTTCAAACCGGTCGAGTAAGTGCTCAAACCTTCATTCCACTTAGTGCTTGTCTTTCAATATTAGTTCTTAATTCCGCTGGTTATGCGAGTGAGAGCCCGATCCTCAAGCCCCGTTGTCTTGAGTGATCACCGTGGGAAGAGTGCAACCGGTGCCTTCGGCACTTCGTCGGCCCCGTTGAATTGGGCTTCCAAATCCATTGGGAATGAAATCTTGGCCTTGCTGGCCCTCTACCAGCAAGGGCCCAACCCCACATCCTCCACTTGGCATCGCCAAGTCACCCCGGGCTTGGGTGAGTGACGATAGAGCGGTGGCCCAACTTGGCCCATTTTGAATGCGATTGTGCTTGCTTGCATTAGGTCCAAGGTTGTGTCACATCACAAGTCCCCCATGACGTTCACGTAATAAGCGATGTGCTCCCTGGGAGAGCCTTGCCCGTTGAACTTTTCAAACTTCGGCGGCTTGGTGACGCCAACTGGCAGCTTCTTTGCGGCATAGTGAGCTGGGTAGGGCACCCTGTAGATGTCGAACGGGGTCTGATCCGCGTCGCCTCTCTCGGCCAGTTTCATGTCTATCATCTGTTCCTGCATCAACAGGCTAACTGTTGCCGAGTCGGCCGGACTCGGATAGAAATGAGCGGGCTGTGCGCTCGGGGTGGCCAACACGGTCGCCTGGGGGGCCATGAGGGACCCTTGGGAAAGTGAGGCCTGTGGCGGGGCCGGTGCGGCGCCGTGTACCTGCTGCGGGGGCGCGCCTCCGAGAGGGTTGAGAGCCGCTGTAAGAGCTGCTTCTGAGGACTGCCCCCTGTCCCCGGGTGCCTCGGGTAAAACCGCGGTCTGCCAGGACATCGGGGGCGGCGCGTTCCGCTCATTCAATTACTTTTTAAGTGATTCAATTTCCTGTTGGAACCGCTGCATCATGAGCAGCATTGCCGGGTCGACCGTGGGGAGGTTGGGCATGCCCCCTGTCTCTTCGGCCGGGGCATCCTCGGACGATGTAGAGGGTCCGCCGCTCGTGTCGCCGGTGGTGACCACGTTGGCCGTAAGGGCCGCAAGGGGCTCTTCGGGGAAGGTCCCTTCGGCACCTGTGGGAGTCGCGCCACCTGCCGCTGTCCCTCTTCTAGTAAGGGGTCCCGGCCTGGCGGCGAGTCTGGATATTTCTTAAGGATCGGTAGGCAAGGCCCCATACCGACCGTGAACTCCTGCCATGTTGCAGGTGAAGGTTTGCCATCTTTTGTTTCTCTTCGTCGCCTTCCTGGACGATCTCCCCGGGAACACCAGCCTGTTGAAGACCGATCGTCGGGGCGGCGCTTCCTCCCGGACAGGGGACTGGCGCGGCTCCTCCGAGCGGTTCCTCGACTCTGCACTGGGCGCGGGTCGGGCTCCTTCTTGCAGGAAAGCGGAGGCCAGCGCCCCCAGCAGTCTCTGACGGCCGGCGGGGGTGCTACCCAGGCCTCGGAGGCAATTCCTCATAGCCTGCTCGATCCCTTCCCACTCCTGGTCGGGGGGAGCAGCCTATGGTTGCATGTCAAAGACAGCGGCCGAAGGGGAGTAGGCCCCGGGTACCGGGCGGGCAATGTTGTGTCGGTGCCCCCGGCGGCGGCTGTAAGCATTCTCGGGCAGCACCGGGGTGACGGGTGCTGGTCGGCAAGCCGGGGTCGTGAGCTCGACCCTTTCATTTCTTCTAGCCCTCCTCGGGTGGAAAATGCTAGGCCCCGCCTGGGCGGGTGCAATGGGTCGGGCCTCCTTGGGGACCCAGACCTGCTTCAGTTTAGCCGGCCTGTGAACCGGCGCAGCCTTCGGCGATGCGGCCACAGCAGTGGGCGTCACCTTCTCCTTCAACTTCTCCAGTCCTTGAAAGGAGTTATGGACTGGGACAGTCGGGACGACACGGTCCGGTGTCACCCGAGACCTCTGCCCGTCCAGGCGGACTCGGAGGGCCCCGACAGTCATAGTCTTTCCAGAGTTGGAGGTGCGGCGTCCAGAGCTGGCGCCGGCGTTGCTCCTCCGGAGCCTTCTTCGGTAGGACGCCGACCCTTGGTGGGATGGGACGGTGGTTTGGTGCAGGTGGTGCACGTTGCAGCTTAGCGTCGTTGCTGGGACGCCATTGTTGTTCTTGGCCATAGCTCGACCGGTGGCAGCTTCAGTGGCCCCCGGAGCGGGAGCGTTGATCTGGGACTCCTCAGGCGCCTTCACCTCGAGGATGTTGGCAAAGGCCACCCCCAAGAAGTTGGGGAAGCCGACGTTGGGAGGGAAGCTCCCGAAGTTGAGGGTGATGTGGACACCGAAAATTGCACAACCAGGTATCCCACTCGACCCAGCACTGACAACGGCACCGAGTTAAGAAGCCCCGGTAAAACTGGTCATCCGGACTCTCCGAATATGCAAGCTGCCGTGAAGCCGTCCCCGGAATCACGACGGCGAAGAGAAGCCAACCCCCGGGGGCCCCACGATCCATGGGCCTCGAAGAAAATCAAACGGGCCACGACTGGTGCTCGCAACGGGCTTAAAATTGCCCACTTAATACTCCCCTTGGGGGGGTCTTCAGCGGCACACCCCCCTCGGGGGGTCTTCAGCGGCACGCCCCCATCGGGCTCCAGCGGCACACCCCCTTTGGGGGGGGGGGGGGGTCTTCAGCGGCACACCCCAGGGGGGGGGCTTCAACGGCACACCCCCTGGAGGGGTCTTCAACGGTACGCCCCCCCAGGGGTCTTTAGCGGCACGTCCCGTTGGGCACTCAGCGGCACACTCTGCTGGGCCTTCAGCAGCACGCCCTTAAGCTGTTCAGCGGCACAGCCTCAGGGTCCCCAGCGGCACGCCCCATGAGCCCTTCAGCGGTACACGCCCCATGGCTCTAGCGGCACGCCCCTTTGGGCCCTCAGCGGCACACTCTTCTGGGCCTTCAGCAGCACGCCCATTGGGTGTTCCCGCGGCACGCCCTTTTGGCCCTCCTACGGCACACTTATTCAGCCCACCAGCGGCACAACGTTAAGCCTTTTTAACGGCTGAACGACGTGGTGCCCATGCCCTACGCGTCCTTGGCGCGCAGTGAGCTCCCTGAGGTGTCAACCAACCGTTGGCCACCTGCCTACTCCTCCTGCCATCCAGGACAAGGGAGTCAACTCCCATTGAATGCTCGTCACACGCTTTCCGCCTTGGGACGCTCCCGCTGCCCGAGGTATAAAACCCCTCTTCGCTGCGAACAAAAGGGAGGAGGGGCAGATACACACAGGGACACCCACATCCAGATAGAGAAGAGGAGAAGAGAAGAAAAGAAGAAGAAGAAGAGGAGGGGAGGCTCTGCCTCCCCCTCCTGCTGTTCCGCCCACCGCCGTCCCCGCGAAGAGCAGAAGAAGAAGCAGAAGAAGAGAAGAAGAGAAGAAGGAGAGGGGAGGCTCCGGCTCCCCCGTCGCTATCCTGTCCACCACCACCGGTGTGAAGAGAGAGAGAGAAGGAGGGTGAGTGAAGAGAGAGTGAGGACCGGGAGGGGAGGAGTCCCTGCTCCCCCCCCATTATATCTTCTTTCTTTCTTTCTTTGTCCCCCTTGTGTTCTTTCCCGTCGCCATGTATTAGCTCCCTCGGGGCACTCTCTTTGTGATAATAAAAGTAGGAGGCTTGCAAGTATTTCTCTTGAACGTCTTTCTAAAGGGTTTCTTCCATGTTTGCATCCTTCGGTGTTTCACGCCCTCCCCCTTTCCCTTTCTCCTTTTTGTTAGGGTTTGCTTCCTCCAGGGCATTTTTGCCTTGCTTCCTCCTTCGCCGGCACGCCTTCTTCAGCGGCACGCCCTAGCCAAGCCCTTCGCCGGCACGCCCTTACGGGCCTTCGCCGGTACGCTCTCCCAGCCCTTCCCCGGTGCGCCTTGGAGCCCCTTCGCCGGCACACCCCAATCGCTCCTTCCCCGGTGCGCCTGGGAACCCCCTTCGCCGGCACGCCCCTACGGGCCTTCCCCGGCACGCCCAGGCCACTCTTCACATTCCCAACCTCTTCAGCCCGGCACACTTCCCAGCTGCTCCTGGAGAGGTCCCCTGCCCACCGTTGCCTCCGAGTTTTCTGGAGTTTTATTAAAGGTGTTGCCGCTCTCGGGCGCCCACCTCCAGTTGTCGGGTTCCGCCACTCCATGCGGGCGCGTTCCCTGTATCTCCCTTACGCTCGGGTCAAGGGGAGATGCTGCCGAATTTTTGTTAGAAACGATAACATATTAAAAGGATAAGAGGAAGCAACAAACAAATGGAATGACCACACGTTAAAAAGGACTAAAAGAAAGCAACAAGCAAATAAAAAGAACAACGGTAAAGCGCTTTAACCGAGGCAAGGGAACCGTAATCAACTCAAAGAGAGCCGAATCAAATAATGACTAAGTAACTCGAACATCCGTCCTCAGGAGAGAAAGAATGGAAGATAATCAAGAGAAAGAGAGAAGAAACCCATGCAAACTTAATAAAAATCAGAACAGAAGAAAAGAAAAGCCTTAAAAGAAACGGAGGAGGAGTGGGCTCCCCATGCCCTTCGCCGGTACGCTCCTATTGTCTCCCTTAGCCGGCACACCTTTCTAGCCATCCTTCGCCGGCACATACCTCATGGCCCTTCGCCAGCACACTCGCTTAGCCCTTCAGCGGTACGCCTTCTACCCCCTTTCGCCTACACACCCTTCAGCCCTTCAACGGCACGCTCCTGCTTCAGCCTTCAGCGGCACACTCACCCTTTTAACCCTCCAGCGGTACACCCCCTGGCCCTCAGCGGCACACTCATTTGACCCTCCAGCGGTACACCCCTGGCCCTCAACGGCACACCCTTTTAACCCTCCAGCGGTACACCCCCTGGCCCTCAGCGGCACACTCCTTTGACCCTCCAGCGGTACACCCCTGGCCCTCAGCGGCACACCCTTTTAACCCTCCAACGGTACACCCCCTGGCCCCCAGCGGCACACTCCCTTGGCCCTCAGCGGCACACTCCCTTAGCCCTCTAGCGGCACACTCCTTTGGCCCTCAGCGGCACACTCCCTTGGCCCTCCAACGGCGCACTCCCATGACCCAGCGGTACACCTGAAATAATGATATTAATAAAGATAATAAGCTAAAAGAAAACATAATATGTAAACAAATAATGATACAAAACTTAAATAATGATAATAATAACAAACTCAAAATAAAATAGAGAAATAATGGCAAACAATAATGGTAAGTAACAATAATAAATGGTAATAAATTCAAAAAGGTCAATAAATAAATAAGAATGATAAAGAAATAAGTAATAATAATAATAAGGTTAAAAGAAATAATAATAACGATAGATGGAAAAATAAATGATAACCAAAATAAATAAATAATAATAACAAACTTAACAAAAAATGACAAGCAAATGAATGATAATAAAACGAACAAAAATAATAACAAACCTAATAATAACAATAGTAAATGAATAAATCACAAGAAAAATGAATAAATAGTAATAAAGAATTCACTCAAAGATATATATATAAATTAACAAATGATAATGATAACATTTCTTAAATAATAATAAAACAATGAGATCCGCTTCGCAGCCCCGTCTCTCCCGTGACCCGGTGCCGAAGGAACAACAATACCGCCCTTGCGAGTTGGGCCTGAGTCTAGGGAATTATCCCGAAATGGCCATGGCCTGACCTCGCCTCGGGCTGACATTCCGATTAAACCGGACTCATTTCTCCGGCCGGATCCCTTTCGAGCCGCTACTAAAATTGCCGCACGTTCGGCAGACATTTGAACGGATTCACCTCGGTTCCCGCTGCGTTCTTATTACGGACCTACGTCCGAACATGAAAAGGCCCGTGAGCGACCTGCATAGCCGGTGGCTCCTACCCCGATATGGTTGTGAGCCGGCATTGCTCCGGGCCAATAGCTCATCAATTCTGACCCGTTCCTATCGGGATTCGTTCCCGCCCTTTCATCGAAATTGCCGTAAACTCGGCATACATTTGTACGGGGTTGTTCCCGCCCGCGTCGCACTTTCAATATGGGCCCTTGCCCAAACTTGAAAAGGTCGGCAAGTGACCGACGGAATCCGAATTAGAACGAGATGGCTCTCGCCACCCCCGGACTCCTTCCATGGGAATATCAATAAGACCTCCGTGGGCCACACTCAGACCTCGGGCCTGTCTCGATCATGGTCATCGTCTGGCTCATATCCTCGGTCTACAGCCCGCTCCTTTCGAACACGTTTTCGGTTCTGGAGTCTAGTCCCGGGACTCTCCCCCGTTGCTCTCCGACACCGGAAATATTAATGATGCCCGCGCAAGCCCCGTTCGGACCACGGGAGGCGCCCCCAATATGGTCCTGACTCAATCTCGTACCGGGCCAATAGATTCGCTGGTTTCCAGCTACAATAACTGAGATTCAACCGAATGTTTTCAGTGTCTCGGAATAATAAACTTGCCGTATCCCGACATGCAAATGTTCCAGGTCCTCCTGCGATGATTACAATATTCTTAAGCCGGACTCTCGTCCGAATATTAAATGGTCTCCCGAATGACCGACATGTTTCGAACGCCCGCTTCTCCAGACACAGGGCTTTTCAGCCGATTCAAGGGATATTCCCTCGTTGCCCCTTAGCACCGGAAATACTAATGCCGCTCATGCAAGTCTTGTTTCGATCGCGGGGGGCCCACCGCAGTATGGTCGCAGCTTGCTCTTGCACCGGGCCAACAGATTTACCGGTTTCCGACCGCTCTAACCGAGGTTTAGCCGAACATTTTCCGTTCTTCTGAACAATAAATTGCAATATCCTGGCATACATATGCTCCGGTCTTCCCATGACGATCACACTCTTCCCGAGACGGACACTCGTCCGAACATTAAATGGTCAGCGCATGACCGACATGATCCCAAATGGTTTTCTTCCCGCCTGCGCGCGAGGATTTCAATATCTCATAATAGACCTTTCATGTAATTAATTTCTTGGCCATGAGGCCCTGAATCTCGGCGATTAATCAAGGGTGTTCCCTCGTACGGGGATGCAAATGACGTCGTGACCTTTATGGCGCGGCGGGTTTTGGTCCCGACACGAACCACACAATCGTCTGACGAAGTCAGATCGAGCGCACTATGGGCTCTTCGGAGCCCGAATGAATTGTCACTTCGGTGACTGGCACGCCTACGCACTTAATAAATGAATAAACTAACGAGAGAACAATAAGTGAAAAAAAGTGCGTCCACAATTCTGGGACGCCCGGTGGGACCTAAACTACCCTTCATCTCTTCGTCGGGATTCAGGGCCTCATGGCCCCCTAATAAATGATGTTTGCCTGCGTTGATGAATTGCAGGTGCTGTCTTCGCCAGCCCTATGGGGAGAAAATCCAGACTCGATGCAGCTGCCTTCGTGGTCTCGAGGACGCCGCTTCGGAACATATTTAGCTTCCAGGAATCATGGGGGCTGTCAAAAAAAGAGAAGAGAAAGAGAAGAGAAGGGAGGGGAAATCAAGCCCTTCGTTTCCCTCAAGAAGAAAGAAAAGAAAAAAAGGAAAGAAGAAAGGAAGAAAAGAAGAAGAGAAGAAAAAAGAGAGGAAAGAAAGAAGCAAAAAAAAAGAGAAGAGAAATAAATGGCAAGAGATGGTTGTACGGCCACGTCCGTCGAGACCCGTGCTGAACGAAGATTATCACTGTGGGGTTTATGCGGTGGAGCGAACCACTCATCCCCTCCCTGAGGGGGTGAGCGCTCTCCTGCACCTCCACCATGGTCAATCATACAAAAAATAAGAGAAGAGGAGAAGGGACAAAAAAAAAAGAGAAAAAAAAAGAAAAAAAAGAGAAGAAAGAAAGAAAGAAGAAAAGAAGAAAAGTCGGCCAGCATCGCCAACCAAATGAGCAAGAAGAAACCCGGCGTCCCGCCCGACTCTAGGAGGCTCCGAGTCCGTGGTGTAATGACCCGGCCCGTCCCTCCTTCCTGCTGCCTCTATCCGGCACAAACGGCCCCCGAGTGGTTGTTAAAAGACCCAGCGAGCCACAATTATAGCTTGGTGAATGGTTGCCCGCTGTGGGGAATGCTTTATAGCAATGAGGCCAAGTACGGCCTCCACTCCCGAAGAGAGCATGCACATACCCCGCCATGGGGGATGAGAAGAAGATATATACCCTGCTACGGGGGCATAGGAGGCAAAAAAAGAGATACACCCCATTCCCAAGGGCACATGAAGAGAATCCGCCCCAATTGAGGGGCACACAAAGCAAAAGCTACACCCCGGCTTCGGGGCATTTGAAGAAGAATCCGCCCCGACCTGGGGACGTAAGAAGAAATAGAGCTGCACCCCGGCTTAGGGGCATTTGAAGGGGAAATACACCCCGATATGGGGGCACCTGAAGCAAAAGACATACCCCGTCATGGGGGCATAAGAAGAAGAGAATTCACCCCGGCCTGGGGACACATAAAAAGAGAAACTCACCCTGGCTTAGGGGCATATGAAGAAGAAACGTACCCCGGCCTGGGGGCATAAGAAACAAAAGCACACCCCATGCTAGGGGCATATGGAGATGAATGCACCTCGCCCTGAGGGGTGCAAAAAGCATAAGAACACGCCCTAGTTTACGGGCATTTGAAGAAGCTACATCCTGTCTTGGGAGTATAAGAAGAAAAGAGTCCACCCCATCTTAGGGGTATTTGAAGAAGAAACACACCCCGCTATGGAGGCATAGAAGCCGTAAAGAATACACCCCGGCTTAGGGGTATTTGAAGAAGAAGGACACCCCGTCTCGGGGGACATTGTAAGCAGCGATACACCCTGCTTGGGTGCACAGGAAGCAAACCACACCCCACTCCAGGGGACACCTAAAAAGAGTACACCCCACTTGGGGACACATGAAGAGAATCCACCCCGACTCGGGGGTACATGAAGCAACAAAGAATACACCCCGCCTTGGGGGAATCTGAAGAAGAAGCATACACCCCACCAACGGGGGCACACGAGCCGTCGAGAATCCACCCCACTTTGGGGGCACAAGAAGCAGACATTCCCCAGCGTGTCGGGGCAGAAGAAGAAGAATCCCCCCTCGGGGGCATATATATAAAAAAAAAGGAAGCAAAAGATACACCCGGTGCCCGGCGCACATGAAGAGAAAGGCACCTCCCCCTGGGGGCACAACAAGCAACAAAGATATACCCCATTCCCAGGGGCACATGAAGAGAAATACACCCCTGCTCCAGGGGCATATGAGATAAAACTGTACCCCGATTTAGGGGCATTTGAAGCAAAGACTTCACCCCGCCTCAAGGGGGGGGCATAAGAAGCGAAAGATATACCCTACCCGGGGGCACAAGAAGAAAACACACCCCACCTTGGGGGCGTAAGAAGCCAAGAGATATACCCCGCCACGGGGCAGTAAAGGCAAAATGCATCCCCCATCGGGGGCACATGAAGCAACATACCCGTCGCCTCGGCAGCATATGAGGCCAAGAAGCTACATCCCGTCTCGGGAGCATAAGAAACAAAAGATATGCCCCACGTCTGGGGCATATGAAGCCAAGAAACACACCCCCGTCTCGGGGGTATTTGAAGAAGAAGCATACCTCGCCTCGAGGGCCTAGAAGCTATAAAGAACACGCCCCGATTCAGGGGCATATGAAGAGAAGTCCACCCCCATCTCGGGAGTATTTGAAGAAGAAGCATACCTTGTCTCGAGGGCTCAGAAGCTATAAAGAACACGCCCCGACTCAGGGGCATATGAAGAGAAGTACACCCCGGTCTAGGGGTATTTGAAGAAGAAGTATGCCCTGCCAGGGGACATAGAAGCCACAAAGAATACGCTCCGGTTTTGGGGTACTTGAAGAAGCTACATCCCGCCTTGGGAGCATGAGAAGAAAAGAGAATCCACCCCGGCTTAGGGACCTTTGAAGGAGCATACCCCAGGCTCGGAGTCCAAGAAGCAACATGCACCCCCCCCCCCCCCCCCGGGGGGGACATCTGAAGCAGAACAAACAACATCCCCTGGCTTAGGGAAGCATATGAAGAGAGGAATACACCCCGATATGGGGGCACGTAAACAAAGAAGAAGAATTCACCCCGCCTCGAGTGCATAAAAAGCAAGGACTACACCCCGCATCAAAAGCGGCAATACACTCCACCTCGGGGGCATCAAAAGCAGCAATACACCCCACCCTGGGAGCACAAGAAGCAAACATTCCCCCCGGTGTGTCTGGGAAGAAGAAGAGAATTCACCCCGGCCTGGGGACACTTGAAGAAAGAAGCGCATCCCGCCATGGGGACACATGAAGAGAACCCCTCCCGCCTCGGGAGTATAAAAAAGGGAAGAATACACCCTGATCTGGGGGCTTTTGAGGAAACAGCACACCCCCTCCGTGGGAGACAAAGCTACACCCCAACCTGGGGGCACATTAAGAGAAATACACTCCAGCGTGGAAGCATTAATGAGAAAAGAAGAGCAGAATAAAGAAAAAGACACGCATGAGGCAGACGTGGTCCTTGAACCCGCCTCTCCACAAAAGAATAAAAGAAAGAACAGTCACGATGTAAACATGGTCTTTGCGCCTGCCTCTCCACAAAAGAAGAAGAGAAGAAGAGAAAGAAGAGTCACGAGAGGAACATGGTCTTTGTACCCGCCTCTCCACACAAGAAAAGAAGAGAAGAAGAAAGAGAACAACAATGAGGCAAGCATGATCTTTGCACCTGCCTCTCCATAAAAGAAGAAGAGAAGAAAATAAAGAACAGTCACGAGGCAAACATGGTCCTTGCACCTGCCTCTCCATAAAAGAAGAAGAGAAGAAGAGAAAGAACAGTCATGAGGCGAACATGGTCCTTGCACCTGCCTCTCTATAAAAGAAGAAGAGAAGAAGAGAAAGAGCAGTCACGGGACGAACATGGTCTCTGCACCTGCCTCTCTACAAAAGAAGAAGAGAAGAGAAAAAGGAGACATGAGGCGAACATGGTCCTTGCACCTGCCTCTCCATAAAAGAAGAAGAGAAGAAGAGAAAGAGCAGTCACGGGGCGAGCATGATCTTTGCACCTGCCTCTCTACAAAAGAAGAAGAGAAGAGAAAAAAGAGATATGAGACGAACATGGTCCTTGCACCTGCCTCTCCATAAAAGAAGAAGAGAACAAGAGAAAGAACAGTCACGAGGCGAACATGGTCTCTGCACCTGCCTCTCCATGAAAGAAGAAGAGAAAGAACAGTCACGGGGCGAACACGGTCCTTGAAACTGCCTCTCCACACAAAAGAAGAGAAAAAAAAAACAAAATGACCATGAGGCAAGCATGATCTTTGCACCGCCTATCCATAACAGAAGAAGAGAAGAAGAGAAAGAAGAGTCACGAGGTAGACATGGTCTTTGCACCTGTCTCCCCACATAAAAGAAGAAGAAAAAAAGAGAGACATGAGACAGACATGGTCTTCGAACCCGCCGCTTCACAAACCCTCCTCCTCGGCTCACGTATCCTACTACCCGACGCCCTTTGGCTCAGTCATTCCGGCCAAGGCCCACTGTCATGATTAATCCACCCGTCCCACCGCACTCTCCGATATCTTTTCGGCTTTACAGCCTACTCCTAACATCTCTCGGCTTGCCAGCCTGCTCCCAATATCCCTTGGCTTTTTTAGCCTACTTCCCAATATCTTCGGCTCTTGCAGCCTGCTTCCCAGAATTCGGCCTTCACGGCCTGCTTCCCAGAATTTGGCCTTCACGGCTCGCTTCCCATAATTTTGGCTTGTTTAGCCTACTTCCCAATATCTTTGACTCTTGCAGCCTGCTTCCCAGAATTCGGCCTTCACGGCCTGCTTCCCAGAATTTGGCCTTCACGGCTCGCTTCCCATAATTTCGACTCCTGCAGCCCGCTTCCCAATATCTTTGGCTCTCGCAGCCTGCTTCCCAGAATTCGACCCTTGCGGCCTGCTTCCCAAAATTCGGCCCTTGCGGACTGCTTCCCAGAATTTGGCTCTCGCAGCCCGCTTCCCAACTTTGGCTCTCGCAGACTGCTTACCTTTGGCCCTCGTGGCCTGCTTCCCAACCTTGGCTCTTGCAGCCTGCTTCCCTTTGGCTTTTATAGTCTGCTTCCCAATTCTGGCTCTCCTAGCCTGCTCCCCCAACCTTTGGCCCTTATGGCCCGCTCCCCTAATGTCCCTTGGGTTCTATAGCCTGCTTCCCTAATATCCTTTCAGCCGTTCGTGGTCTGCTTCCCTAATACATTTACTACCACTACACTTATATGTAATAACAATATTTTCTTATGCAAAAACAAACACACAAAAAAACAAAAAAATAACAAAACAGACACAAAAAAAAATAATTAAAAAAAGGAGAATGCATGATTGCCCTGCTTGCCTGGTTGCTTAATATAGAATAATACACCTCCTTGAAATTTTCTAGGACCGTGTTTCCTTGCTAAATAATATCGCTCCGATTCTGGATGCACGCGCGTCACGGCGTACGCTCGAAGGGAACCCGATTATGGCGAGTGCACACGTCAAGGGGAAGAGTCATGGCTGAATCGCTAAGCCCAACTCACAAAATAAACCTGAGGCAACGCTCACACACTTAGCACCTAATGTGTTCAATAGCCTTCGACTATAGGGATTGCCCGAATTTCTTCTTAGCACTCTACGGAGACTTGAATTCCTGCACTCCCGTGAAAGGTAATCGTGAGGAAAAAGCTGCCTACCCCCACTGTAAAAAAAAAGGAAGAGAAAAAAAATGATGCAAAAAAAAAGAGAGAAACGTGAATCCGAGTAGCCGGGAATCCCCACTGAAACAAATGAGGAGACTCGCGCGAAATGGTGAAGTGAATCACAATAAGGACGAACCCTAGTAGCCGGGAATCCCCATTGAGACACATGAGGAGACTCGCGTCGAACGGTGAAATCCGCTAGCAAAATAAACAGATGGGGGCTGTGTGAAGCTACCGAAAATCGAAAGCCTGAAACCTATGTGTAGGCGCTAGAGTGATCCTCGAGTGTCACCAAGAAAACCTACGTATCCCTATGGTTAGGGCTCTTTGTTCACACATTTGCACTGCCATGCCACAGAGAATTACCTCGGGTGAAATACGTGAATTTAGGCTATGCATGCAAGACATGCGATATCCTCTTGACGGGTGCACCACCCCTCAATTGTGCCTCGCGGCCCGCACCGCATCTACGAATCACGGGCGATGTCCCTATCCTATCCCCTATAGGGGGAGCTGCCTTACTTATATCTATGTTATGCCTGCTAATGTATGCTTGCATGCTTGAATAAAAAAAATAGATATTTAATAAATAATAATAATAATAAATAATAAAAATGTGCATATGCAATAAACTCAATTCTGGCCATCGAAGCCTACGTTCCCAGCTACGGCTCGTAGAGTCCAATCTTGGCCCCCATGGCCTACATCCTGCCCTCACGGCTCGTTAATCTCCTAATTCCGGCTCTTGTAGCTTGCTTCCCAACTTCGGCTCTAGCAGCCTGCTTACCTTTGGCCTTCGCAGCCTGCTCCCCAATTCCGGCTCTTGCAGCCTGCTTCCCAACTTCGGCTCTAGCAGTATGCTTACCTTTGGCCTTCGCAGCCTGCTTCCCAATTCTAGCCCTCATGGCTTGCTTCCCAATATCTTTGGCTCTAGCAGCCTGCTTACCTTTGGCCTTCGCGGCATGCTCCCCAATTCTGGCTCCCGTAGCTTGCTTCCCCGATTCGGCTCTTGCAGCCCGCTTCCCAACATCCCTGGCCTGCACAGCCCGCTTCCGTAACGCCAACTTTGGCCCTCGCGGCCCACTTTCTCGAGTCCGGGTTTCATAACTGATATCCCCGGCGCATTTTTGAATCAACAAACTCTTCTCTCCGTCCCTTCAGACGACGAACATCTCAGTTGCTTCTGGCCTTGGCTGTTTCGGCCTCACTTACTGGCTCCCGTGCCAACAGCTTTCAATTATCGGCCGCTTGCCTACAACTCTTATATCATTGGCATCCATGCCAACAGCCACCTGGAGTTCTTCAAAAAAAGAAAGAGAAAAAAAAAGAAGGGAAGAAGAGAAGAAACAAAAAAAACAACAACAAAAAGGGCAAAAAAAAAGATGACAAAAGAGAAGAAAAGAAAAAAGAGAAGAAGAGAAAAGAGAGAAGAAAAGAAAGAGAAGAGATGAACAGACCAATATACAGCTTCAGTTCTCGGCATCCCGCCGGCGCTGATGAAGAGACAAAGAGATCAACAAACCAGGTCAGCTCCCGACACCCTGTCGGCACTGACGAAGAGACAAAGAGACAAAGAGACCAACAAACCAGGTCAGCTCCCGGCACCCTGTCGGCACTGACGAAGAGACCAAAAGACAACAAACCAAGTCAGTTCCCAACACCCTGTCGGCACTGACGAAGAGACAAAGAGACAACAAGCCACGTCGGCTCCCAACGCCCGATCGGCATCGACGAATAGAGGAGGAGGCCAGTACACCCGCGGGCACCGCCCGGCTCATCCTTGGCCCGCGCTACCCATGGGTGGGGGGCATTTGTGGACACCGAAAATTGCACAACCAGGTATCCCACTCGACCCAGCACTGACAACGGCACCGAGTGAAGAAGGCCCAGTAAAACTGGTCATCCGGACTCTCCGAATATGCACGCTGCCGTGAAGCCGTCCCCGGAATCACGACGGTGAAGAGAAGCCAACCCCCGGGGGCCCCACGATCCATGGGCCTCGAAGAAAATCAAACGGGCCACGACTCGTGCTCGCAACGGGCTTAAAATTGCCCACTTAATACCCCCCTTGGGGGGGGTCTTCAGCGGCACACCCCCTTTGGGGGGGGTCTTCAGCGGCACACCCCAAGGGGGGGCTTCAACGGCACACCCCTTGGGTGCCCCAGCGGCACACCCCAGGGGGGGCTTCAACGGCACACCCCCTGGGTGCCCCAGCGGCACACCCCCTGGAGGGGTCTTCAACGGTACGCCCCCCCAGGGGTCTTCAGCGGCACGCCCCGTTGGGTACTCAGCGGCACACTTTGCTGGGCCTTCAGCGGCACGCCCTTAAGCTGTTCAGCAGCACAGCCTCAGGGTCCCCAGCGGCACGCCCCATGAACCCTTCAGCGGTACAAGCCCCATGAGCCCTTCAGCGGTACACGCCCCATGGCTCCAGCGGCACGCCCCTTTGGGCCCTCAGCGGCACACTCTTCTGGGCCTTCAGCGGCACGCCCATTGGGTATTCCCGCGGCACGCCCTTTTGGCCCTCCTACGGCACACTTATTCAGCCCACCAGCGGCACAGCGTTAAGCCTTTTCAACGGCTGAACGACGTGGTGCCCATGCCCTACGCGTCCTTGGCGCGCAGTGAGCTCCCTGAGGTGTCAACCAACCATTGGCCACCTGCCTACTCCTCCTGCCATCAAGGACAAGGGAGTCAACTCCCATTGAATGCTCGTCACACGCTTCCCGCCTTGGGACGCTCCCGCTGCCCGGGGTATAAAACCCCTCTTCGCTGCGAACAAAAGGGAGGAGGGGCAGATACACACAGGGACACCCACACGCAGATAGAGAAGAGGAGAAGAGAAGAAGAGAAGAAGAAGAAGAGGAGGGGAGGCTCTGCCTCCCCCTCCTGCTGTTCCGCCCACCGCCGTCCCCGCGAAGAGCAGAAGAAGAAGCAGAAGAAGAGAAGAAGAGAAGAAGGAGAGGGGAGGCTCCAGCTCCCCCGTCGCTATCCCGTCCACCACCACCGGTGTGAAGAGAGAGAGAGAAGGAGGGTGAGTGAAGAGAGAGTGAGGACCGGGAGGGGAGGAGTCCCTGTTCCCCCCCCCCATTATATCTTCTTTCTTTCTTTCTTTGTCCCCCTTGTGTTCTTTCCCGTCGCCATGTATTAGCTCCCTCGGGGCACTCTCTTTGTGATAATAAAAGTAGGAGGCTTGCAAGTATTTCTCTTGAACGTCTTTCTAAAGCGTTTCTTCCGTGTTTGCATCCTTCGGTGTTTCACGCCCTCCCCCTTTCCCTTTCTCCTTTTTGTTAGGGTTTGCTTCCTCCAGGGCATTTTTGTCTTGCTTCCTCCTTCGTCGGCACGCCTTCTTCAGCGGCACGCCCTAGCCAAGCCCTTCGCCGGCACGTCCTTATGGGCCTTCGCCGGTACGCTCTCCCAGCCCTTCCCCGGTGCGCCTTGGAGCCCCTTCGCCGGCACACCCCAATCTCTCCTTCCCCGGTGCGCCTGGGAACCCCCTTCGCCGGCACGCCCCTACGGGCCTTCCCCGACACGCCCAGGCCACTCTTCACATTCCCAACCTCTTCAGCCCGGCACACTTCCCAGCTGCTCCGGGAGAGGTCCCCTGCCCACCGTTGCCTCCGAGTTTTTCGGAGTTTTATTAAAGTGTTGCCGCTCTCTGGCGCCCACCTCCAGTTGTCGGGTTCCGCCACTCCATGTGGGCGCGTTCCCTGTATCTCCCTTACGCTCGGGTCAAGGGGAGATGCTGCCGAATTTTCGTTAGAAATGATAACATATTAAAAGGATAAGAGGAAGCAACAAACAAATGGAACGACCACACGTTAAAAAAGACTAAAAGAAAGCAACAAGCAAATAAAAAGAACAACGGTAAAACGCTTTAACCGAGACAAGGGAACCGTAATCAACTCAAAGAGAGCCGAATCAAATAACGACTAAGTAACTCGAACATCCGTCCTCAGGAGAGAAAGAATGGAAGATAATCAAGAGAAAGAGAGAAGAAACCCATGCAAACTTAATAAAAATTAGAACAGAAGAAAAGAAAAGCCTTAAAAGAAACGGAGGAGGAGTGGGCTCCCCATGCCCTTCGCCGGTACGCTCCTATTGTCTCCCTTAGCCGGCACACCTTTCTAGCCATCCTTCGCCGGCACATACCTCATGGCCCTTCGCCGGCACACCCGCTTAGCCCTTCAGCGGTACGTCTTCTACCCCCTTTCGCCGACACACCCTTCAGCCCTTCAACGGCACGCTCCTGCTTCAGCCTTGAGCGGCACACTCACCCTTTTAACCCTCCAGCGGTACACCCCCTGGCCCTCAGCGGCACACTCCTTTGACCCTCCAGCGGTACACCCCTGGCCCTCAGCGGCACGCCCTTTTAACCCTCCAGCGGTACACCCCCTGGCCCTCAGCGGCACACTCCTTTGACCCTCCAGCGATACACCCCTGGCCCTCAGCGGCACACCCCTGGCCCTCAGCGGCACACCCTTTTAACCCTCCAGCGGCATACTCCCTTGGCCCCCAGCGGCACCCTCTCTTGGCCCTCAGTGACACACTCCCTTAGCCCTCTAGCGGCACACTCCTTTGGCCCTCAGCGGCACACTCCCTTGGCTCTCCAGCGGCGCACTCCCATGACCCAGCGGTACACCTGAAATAATGATATTAATAAAGATAATAAGCTAAAAGAAAACATAATAAGTAAACAAATAATGATACAAAACTTAAATAATGATAATAATAACAAACTCAAAATAAAATAGAGAAATAATGGCAAACAATAATGTTAAATAACAATAATAAATGGTAATAAATTCAAAAAGGTCAATAAATAAATAAGAATGATAAAGAAATAAGCAATAATAATAATAAGGTTAAAAGAAATAATAATAACGATAGATGGACAAATAAATGATAACCAAAATAAATAAATAATAATAACAAACTTAACAAAAAATGACAAGCAAATGAATGATAATAAAACGAACAAAAATAATAACAAACCTAATAATAACAATAGTAAATGAATAAATCACAAGAAAAATGAATAAATAGTAATAAAGAATTCACTCAAAGATATATATATAAATTAACAAATGATAATGATAACATTTCTTAAATAATAATAAACCAATGGGATCCGCTTCGCAGCCCCGTCTCTCCCGTGACCCGGTGCCGAAGGAACAACAATACCGCCCTTGCGAGTTGGGCCTGAGTCTAGGGAATTATCCCGAAATGGCCATGGCCTGACCTCGCCTCGGGCTGACATTCCGATTAAACCGGACTCATTTCTCTGGCCGGATCCCTTTCGAGCCGCTACTAAAATTGCCGCATGTTCGGCAGACATTTGAACGGATTCACCTCGGTTCCCGCCGCGTTCTTATTACGGACCTACGTCCGAACATGAAAAGGTCCGTGAGCGACCTGCATAGCCGGTGGCTCCTACCCCGATATGGTTGTGAGCCGGCATTGCTCCGGGCCAATAGCTCATCAATTCCGACCCGTTCCTATCGGGATTCGTTCCCGCCCTTTCGTCGAAATTGCCGTAAACTCGACATACATTTGTACGGGGTTGTTCCCGCCCGCGTCGCACTTTCAATATGGGCCCTTGCCCAAACATGAAAAGGTCGGCAAGTGACCGACGGAATCCGAATTAGAACGAGACGGCTCTCGCCACCCCCGGACTCCTTCCATGGGAATATCAATAAGCCCTCCGTGGGTCACGACGTCATTTACATCCCCCATACGGGGGAACACCCTTGATTAATTGCCGAAATTAGGGGCCCTACGGCCAAAAGGAATAATACTAATTGCGCAAGAAAGGGGCAGGAATAGATTGCACTAAGGGTTGAATTCGGGCCATAGGCCGTCGGCCATGTCGGTCGCTCGTGGACCTTTTCATGTTCGGACACGGGTCCGTGATAGAAACGCGACGAGAAAACCGGGGCGAATCCGTTCAAGTGTCTGCCGAACGCACGACAATTTCAATCACAGCCCGAAAGGGTATAGGGGCGAGGAACAAATCCGGTCTAGTCGGAATGTCGGCCCAAGATCAGGTCTAGGCTTGGCCATGTCGGGATAGCTCCCAAGATCCGGGCCCAACCTGAAAAGGCGGCATTGTTATTCCTTTGATATCGGGACACAGGGGAGAGACGGGACTGCAATGTGGACCCTAGCATTTTTTTTGAGATTTTTCTTAGTTATATGTTCCTCTCTTTCCTTGTTGCCTATTACCTTTTCTTTTTATGCATTTGTTTTATTAAGTGATTTTTCACCTTTTTTATTTATTACTATTATCATTATTTTCTTACCCCCCTTTTTTACTGTTGTTATTATTGCTACGTATTTGGCGTCCTTTAATTAGCATAATTTTCATTAATTCATTTATTATCTTTATTATTATTGCCATGCTATGTATACATATATATATATATATATATATATATATATATATATATATATACACGTATATAGTGTACCGGCGAAGGGAGATGGGGTGTACCGCTGGGGAATGGAGTGTGCCGCCGGGTGTAAAAAGGGGTGTGCCGCTGGGGGGTAACAGGGTGTACCGCTGAAGGTAACGAGGGTGTACCGCTGGGACTAAAAAAAAGAGTGTACCGCTGGGGGGAGTGAAGGCATGCCGCTGGAGGTTGGGAGAGGGGTGTACCGCTGAAGGTTGTCTGGGGTGTGCTGTTGAAGACGGGGGGATGGTTGTGCCGCTGGAGGGGGATGAGCGTGTGCCGCTAGGGGCAAGCAAGGGGTGTACCGCTGAAGGTTGTTTGGAGTGTGCCGCTTGGGGACCAACGGAGCGTGCCGGTGAAGGTTGGAACAGGCGTGACAAAGGTGCATTCCTCTGTTATTCATTTTAAGGCTTTTCTTTTCTTCCTATCTTAATTTCTATGTAGTTTTATATAAGCTTCTCCTTTTCCTTGCTTTATTCCGTTCGGCCTCTTCTCGCAGATCGGACGTTCGGGCTGCCGGGTAGTTAATTGGTCCAGTTCTCGTCATGGTGCCGGCAGCGGCTTAATTAATTGGAAGGTTCCATCATTAATTGTTACATGCGTTTGTTGCTTTCTTTTGCCTTTTTAACATTTTTTTGTTACTTTTTGACGAAAATTTGGCAGCACCTCCCCTCTACCCGAGCTTAAGGGAGGTACAGGGAACGCGCCCACATGGAGTGGCGGAACCCGACAACTGGAGGTGGGCGCCCGGAGGCAGCAACACCTTTATAAAACCCCGGAAAACCCAGAGAAAACCGTGAACGGAAGACCTCTAATACTAGACAGAATGGGCTGGGGGTTGGCGGCTAAGGGTGCACCGCTGAGGCACCAGGGGAAGGTGTACCGCTGGGGGGGAAAATGTGCCGCGGGGGGCCTAAAAGGTGTGCCGCTGAGGGCCAAAAGAAGGTGTACCGGCCAAGGGCCAACAGGGAGTGCCGCTGAGGGCCAAAAGGTGTACCGGCCAAGGGCCAACAGGGAGTGCCGCTGAGGGCCAAAAGGTGTATACCGGTAGAGGAAAGCCAAGGATAGGCTGCCGGCTGCTAGGCGTTCTAGAAGAGAAGGAGGGTCTTCCTCCCTTCAGGCAGGTTGATACAACTGCTGGCCATAGGGGAGGGCAAAAAAACCCGAAAGGCCAAAGATCATACGGGAGCGATCATACTGATATGGAAACCCCAGAAGCATCGGAGAAATAGAGAGATGGAGGAAGAAACAGACAACACATCATACACCATGAAAACGGGCATAAACCAACAAAATAACAGAGAAATCCAAAGAGGGTGATTTTCATTCATGGGGAGCAAGGGGTCATGGCCCGCCATACATATTGCCGAGCACGCCCTAGCCGAGGCTACGGGCAAGGAGGAAAACCAAAATATAGGATGAAGGGAGGAAGAAAACAAGGAAAACCCCGGAAGGGAAAGTGTTGGGGATTGAAGCAGGGACGAGCGTCCACTGCTCGTCCCCCCGCACCTTCCCTTGTTACAATCAGCCCTCCTTCTCTCTTACTCTCTCTTCTGCCCGGTGGCCGTCGGAGGAGACTCACGCCGGAGCCCTTCTTCTTTTCTTCTCTCTTCTCTTCCTCTCTTGCGTATGTCTCTCCCTCTGTCTGTGTCTCTTGCCCCTGCTCTCCCTCCTCTTCCTTTTTTTTGTCGAAATGGGAGTCATTTATACTCCCGGCAGCGGGATCCTTCGAGCACAGCCGTCGGAGGCGGGAAGTGGCTCGTGATGATGGGGTTTGACTCCCCCATCCTAGATGCCAGTGGGATAGCCCGCGTGGCCCAATCCCTGGTTGACACCTCATAGAGGTCACTGCGCACCAAGGATGCGTAGGGCATGGGCACCACGTCGTTCAGCCGTTGAAAAGGCTTAACGCTGTGCCGCTGGCGGGCTGCACAAGTGTGCCGTAGGAGGGCCAAAAAGGCGTACCGTTGAACGCTGCTAAAGCGTGCCGTGGGAGGCCTGAAGCAGTATGCCGCTAAACACCCCTGGGGTGTGCCGCTGAAGACCCCAGGGGGCGCACCGCTGAACACCCCTGGGGGTGTGCCGCTGAAGACCCCAAGGGGGGGTGTACCGCTGAACACCCCAGGGGGTGTGCCGCTGAAGACCCCAGGGGGGTGTACCGCTGAAGACCCCCCAAGGGGGGGTGTGCCGCTGAAGACCCCCCCCCCCCAAGGGGGGTGTGCCGCTGGGGACGTCCTGAGGGAGCGTGCCGCTGAAGCCCCATGGGGGTATTAAGTGGGCAATTTTAAGCCTGTTGCGAGCACGAGTCGTGGCCCGTTTGATTTTCTTCGAGGCCCATGGATCGTGGGGTCCCCGGGGGTTGGCTTCTCTTCGCCGTCGTGATTCCGGGGATGGCTTCACGGCAGCGTGCATATTTGGGGCGCCCGGACGATCAATCTCTCCGAGGCTTCTTCACTCGATGCCATTGTTGATGTGAGGCCGGGCATGATATTTGGATGTGCAATTTTTCGGTGTCCACAACCACACCAAGAGCCGCAACACGAGCCATAACGACAACTGCCGATGTTCATCCTCGAGTCCCGAACTCACCGCGGAGCCTTCACATCTCACGCCAACTCCAGGGTGAACACAACCCATCCACTGACAGAAATGCAGGAGCAAGGACTTACTGGGACATCTCTGCCAAATCCTGCCTCGAAATCCGTAGAACAATCGGGACCGATACATCATTTCTGACGCCACAGAGCACGACAAGGACACTAGGCTCGACAAAACAGCAGCTCATCGAGAAGATATTCCGCTCACCCGAGCACACTTCTCGATCAGAACACCCGCTCTGTCGCCTTAAACCACGACCTGAACACCTCAGGGGCTGGACAAACCTCAAGCTGGAGTGGCCAAAACCGACAGCAGCTCCCTCAGAGCACGCTCACGGCCACTTAACCACGAAAAATCCTCTCCAGCCACCTGACCACGCTGCAGATTCCTCAAACGCAGCACCGCGAGCCTGCGCCTGCCAGCAACCTCTGCCCAACACAGCATAACCAAGGCCATCACCGATGAGGGAGAAAGCTCTCGACCTCAATCCTCAGGCCCCATGCTGGCACGAAAGCTGCGGACAGCAACCACCTTCCCAGCGCCGCACAGCGCACTCAAGCTCCCAAGCGAGAAGCAAGACGGAAAGCGAATATAAAACCCTAAGCCAGCTGCCGACTGTACTGGACCTTATGGACTCTTATCACTACAATATCTCGAATTCCTATGTACGTCCACAACCACCGCTCTGATACCAGCTGTAACGACCCGAGAATCCGATTACCGGGAAGGCCCGATAACCCGATACTCGAACCGCCGCCCACGAGCCGGGAGGGCTCGGAAGGGCTAAAAGGAGTGTGGAGGCACAAAGAAATAAGAAATAAAACAGGACAACAATTAACAGAAATAAATAAACAACTACAGCTACAACAGAGTCCAATCCAACAGGAAGTACAGTCTAAAGCAGTAAAACGTACCACATGCCAAGTGAACACTCGGCCCGGCAAGTTGGCAACTGAGAACCTCCGCTCCGCACCCTCGAACCACGAGGAAGAACCGCCACACCTGAAAAGCAGAGAATGAGTCTCCAAAACAGAGACTCAGCAGGGATCCCGCAGAACCCCAATCGGAAACAACGGCGGTAGCGGAAAGGAAGACTACGGGAGCAACTGCAACAACAGGAATAGTAAACCCAGTGGCCGGTCGAAACTCGGCACTACAGCTATGTAGACACGCCAAAATTGACGTTACTATGAGTACATCTCATATTGCCTTGTAAATGCCCCAATTTGACCCTCAAATTAGTTCTATTTGAGTGGTTTTTCTCACTTTTCTTGGATTTCTCCCTTTTTTTCACCCTTTTCTTATTTTTTTCCTATTTTCCCCTATTTTTCTGGATTTTTTTAGATTTTCTGGACATTTTTCTCTATTTTTCATAAATAACGACTTGACTTGGGGCGTCTTTTAAATAACGACTTACCCTTGGGTGTTTCTTAAAAAATTGACGACTATAGCGGAGGGCGTTCATTCTTTCAAATTTCTATTTTTCTGAATTTTTTTGGGAATTTTTTAAAAATTTTCAAGAATTAACGACGTTGCATAAGACGTTATTTTTAATATAAAAAAATCAAAAATTGAATTCACGCCTTACGCAGCGTCGTCTTTTTCAAATGAAATTTTTTAATATTATTTCTAACCCCGTTCCAGAGGTGATTTGGTGGCCTTCCGGATGTCAGAAAAATTCGCAAAAATAGTCGTTGGAATCAGGGCGATGAGATGCACCTCCACCTAAAAAATGAGAAAATAATATTGAGAAATAAAAAATGGCCCTATTTTGAATATTTTGAATTAACGTCCATGGTTAGGGCGCTTTTTAATTAACACCTTTGACTCAGACGTGTTTCATAATTTTCAAATAAATTCTAAATTTTGATTTTTGAATTAACGCCCTAATCTAAGTCGTGTTTTTAAAAGACGCCCTCTGGTAGGTCGTCAATTCTTGAATTGACGTCTTTGTCCAGGTCGTGTTTCATTTTCGTGTTCCGAACAAACGCAGCCTTTCCCCAGAGAGACCCTGCTTCGTTTGATCCCCTTGCCCATTCTTATCCTTCCCTCCTTGGGCCCTTGCCCATTCTTATCCTTTCCCTTGTTGGACTCTTGCCTTCTTATCTCTTCATCCAATTTTTATTAATAGAGCTTCCGAGCTCTGTTGTTGGGTTGGACTCTCCTCTTTGGCCCCCCTTTCGTCGATCCTTTTCTCCCTCCCTCCATTCTTCTTCTTCTTCTGTGTTTTTTCTTCTTTTGTTTCTTTTGTGTTTTTTCTTTCTTCTTGCAGGTGCTGCTGCTGTGGCTAGGAGGGGCTTCTCACGTCATGTTCATCATCCTATTGAAGTCTTCTCCCCAACGATCATCAAAGCCAAGCAACGCACAGATTTTTCTTACCTCCCCTCTATTCCCTTTATTTTATTTTCATCATATGCATGCATTCATCATTATTTAACTCTCTTTTCTCAACACGTTGAGACTTTCCCCATAGTCCTTTTATTTTCATATCATTTATCATTCATTTTTCCCACACCCTTTTGCATAGGGGTTTAAGGGCAACCACCCACAAGGTGTGTTCTCTCATACGTTTTCATGCTCATCTATTTATTATGGATTTGATGCTACACCCACCTTGTTTTTAATTCAATTCTTTTGGTGGTGTTTGTTTGTCTTTGCTTGCAAGGGTAATTAATTGAAGAAAAAATCTCTTCATCG